>SMLS01074781.1:0-72350 GCA_004785975.1 Popillia japonica | reverse complement strand
GCAGCATATATCGGTACAATCTATAGCGTATAATTTAATTAATTTACCCGGGTATGGAATTCGGTATTGCGATAGATGGTGGAAAGTCAGGAATTCATTAATAAATTGATTTTCAATTTATTATTGGAATCCTCTCCCTAACTGTGAGTTTATAATTTTACTGCTAATAGGGGACTAGGTATTTTTTGACCCATACATTGTTCGGCTTGGAAGTATAATTCTCATTGCACAGAAACAAAAATTAGAAAGTTTTGGCCCCTGCAGTCGCTATTGTGCTTTAAACCTATCCTTGTCTTGTGTTCTCCAAGGTGGCAGTACCCTGTGCGAACACCCACAAGTACACGTAGTTTGCTCCTACTTAGTTCTAGCAAACTCCTTGTTCTTTACTTATCAAAGTGTCCAAGAATACCTTGGAGTGTCTCAGATCAGGAAGATTCTTCCATTGTCACGTGTTCCCCAAGGTGGCAATCCCCTGTGAGAAAACCCATTAGTCCATGCAGTTTGTTCCTAATTAATTCTAACAAAGTCCTGATGCTTTGCTAATTATTGACATTTCCAAGGAATACCTTGGAATGTCTCAAACCAGGAAGATTTTCCCAAAAGGTTGCTCTGAATTTTTGCTCCCTGTCTTTGAGTTCTCCTTCATAGGTGCTCATCCCTATTCCGCAAAACGGTTCCTGTCCCACAAACGATGTTGTGGCGACCTTTTTTTCTAATAAATTAGCTTTCTCGTTGCCACTAACGCTAGTGTATAAGTATTCCCAAACTAATTCCGATCTGATGGTGTGAGAATCCAGTGCCATTATCGCCGCTTGACTGTCGGAGAGAATTACAATTCTTTGTTTCCGGTAGTTCCTATCAAAATTCAGTTGAGCACATCTTCCAATAGCATTGATCTCTGTCTGGATGACGCTGGGGTAAGTTTTTATTGACTCTGAGTATTTGATTCCTGATCAAAATACTCCTGCACCTGTTCCTTTATCAGTACCAGCACTTATTCCCTTATCAGTTTTGGAACCGTTTGTATACGATTTAATGGTATCTTTATACCTTTAGGGAGTAGGTGCATGGTTCTTCTTCCCATTTTCCCTTGTTGCATAGCATTGTGAGGAAATTCTTTTTGAAGCTATATTTTCTAACCATTTGGTTCTGAGATAGACTGAAAATTGCGGAGAGCCCTCCAGAGATGACCCGGCTCTCTAGCATGGGACATCAGCTCCACGAGCACCCGTTTTAGTTAGTCGGTACAATGTCCTATAGACAACTCCCTCCACTACTATTTGCAGGGGCTAGCCAACTAGTAATCTGACTGAGACTTTAATTTACTTCATCTACTATTGAACTATTTGAAGTATTTCCTCCTTGTTGTAAACGAAAATATATCCATAGGGATTGAGGCATCTCTAGGAGATTGAGGTATCTCTCCGGAAATTCTATCCCAGGAAAATGTGAAATTATACGAGTATTTCTTGATTTAGTTTCTTCCAACAATTTTAGATTTTGTACTTATACTAGGGGGAGGATGTTGTTTGGAGATGCCATGGCTCAAGTTGGACTTTCATTGGTTAGAATTGATCCAATGATCTATTGTGGCCCCCTACATGAACTATACGTTTTTAGTGTTTACCCACAGCCATAGCTCCCCATACAGTCTATGGGCTCTAATATTTCCCACTCGTCAATGACATCTTTACCAAAGTAACTGGCACGAATTACTGCAATAGCCATGCAGTTGAATAACAGGTGTTCCAGATTTTCGTTTTCCACCCCGCAAAAACTGCAGCCGCTATTATGTTTCAGGCCTATCCTTGTCACGTGTTCCCCAAGGTGGTAGTGCCCTGTGAGAAAACTCACAAGTCCACAGAGTTTGTTCCTAGTTAACTCTAACAAAGTCTTTGCTTATTGACATTTCCAAGGAAAACCTTGGAATGTCTCATACCAGGAAGATTTTCCCATTACTCCTTCATAAGTGCTCAGCCCTATCCTACAAAACGATTCCACAAGCGATGGTGTGGCAGCCTTCTTTGCTAATAAATTAACTTTCTCGTTGCTACTGATTCCATCGTGTCCTGGTATCCAGCATAGTGCATTTCTGTTCTTTCTGACTAAATTGTTTAATTTCTCTAAGCATTCCCAAACTAATTTCGATCTGATGGTGTTAGAACTGGAACGATAGTTTCAATCAAGATTCAGTTGAGCGCATCTTCCAATAGCATTGATCTCTGCCTGGAAGACGCCGGGTTAAATTCCAATTGGCTCTGAGTATTTGATTCCTGATCCAAATACTCCTGCACCTGTTCCCTTATCAGTTTTGGAACCGTCCGTATATTATTTAATGGTATCTACTTTTAGGGAGTAAGTGTATCGTTCTCCTTTTTTTTCGACTTATCACCAACCAGCTAGCATACACACCAGTTAGTCTGCCGACCAGCTCATTTATTTGCTAGCATCTCTGCTGCGCCCTACTTGTAAGCAATCTTTTGCACTCTACGACTGTTGTACAGTTACATAGTTTCCTTAAATCTTATTTTCAAAGTTGTAGACATTCTAGAGGTGTGAGAAATTAGAGCTTTATGAAGGCAATCATTTTCTTAAGCCACCTTTTCGATTCTTCTTGTTAAGTCATCTTCTTAAATCATTATCTCAATGAAGACTTGGAAAAATGAAGATTCATTTAAGAAACTATTTTATGAAGATGATTTAACACAACAACCATACGATTAAAGATTATGACTTAAAATAATGATCATCTTCGCTCAATTTTTTGTACCAGCACCCATAATGTAGACTATGTGCAACTATTTAAAGTATTTTCTCTTATAAGAAGCAGTATTGCGTCTATAGGGGTTGGAGTGTCTCTGGTTGGCAATTTAGTCTCAGGAAAATATATAATTCTTCCTTTTCGACCTAGTTTCTGCCAGTTTCTGTTTGCCCATCATAAGAGCTCAAACAATTCACCAGATTCTCCGCTTTCTTTCTGTAAATTGCACTTGCAAGGTTTATTTATCTATTTTCATAGCCTCCATATATGTTATGTATATTATCTAAAAGAGGTTTACTTTTTAAACTGCGACGTTGACGTTCTCAGATATCCAAATTGATTTTCTGCAACCTTCAACATCATTTCTCCTCTTGGTGTGGTAAATTATCCAGCATCTTTAACTTTGTTCTATTCGTTCTTGCTCACACAGTCCTGTTGTAGGCTCAACCATCTTTAGGAATTTTAATTTATGCAACGTTCTAAAAACGTCCCTAATTGTGTGATTTTCCTATCATATCCATTTTGTTCATTGAACCCACTGCATATCCAAACCCAGCCAGTATATGGATGCCGCAAATGAAGCATGAACGACAAACATGACTTCAGATATAATGTAGGATTTAGTCTAGACCACGTACCCAAACAATCTTTAAAATACACATTCAAAGTTTTGGCCTGTGCTAAACAGACCTTGGTGTCAATGGTAGAGGCTTGGGAAATGATTTCAACATTATAACTGAAAGAGTTAGAGAAGCTTTATAGTCTGTCATCTTGATTTAAAGTTCACACAAACTGAAGGACTAGCGTTCGAGAATTTTAAGCCTGTCTTCCTGGTTTATTTGGGAAAAGAGGAGCATATATTGAATCTGATTTATTTCCGAATTTTTGGATTGTTAAGGGCTTGAAAGAGCAAAGCCTTTCCGTTTATGCTGCAAGGACGAGGTGAGATGATGGTTTAGAGCAACTCAGCGAATAATATCAATCTGTGGTAAGCATTGCCTTCCAAAATCTAATGGAAGTGTGAGAATATCACTTCCTACTGATACAAGAAAAAAGATAGAACTGCTCCTCGTTCTATCAAGCAGAACTGAGTAGACCACAAGGACAAGCTTAACTTCTTAGTTTCTCTAAATAAGCTTCTAGTTCGCAAAGATGAGTTGAATAGGGTGGCAATGTACATCCTAAACTAAATGGGGAAGCACATGCCTATACGAACTACCAATCCGTTTTTTTGCATCCAATAAAATATACACTTTGCTATTAATCAAAATTCAGTCATACTTGCAGAATAGAGACTTGTAAATTACCTTAATTAGGTGCACTTATTCGTGTCTTTTCCACATATTAAATTCATTATCGCTAAGTTAACATAAATGTGAATGTTAGGAGTATGCTTTCTATTAAAAACGCTAAAATCGATTAAAAAAAATAACTATTAAACTGAAGAGAATGATTTTAACCAGATTATAAATTGCTGCATTTCGAATTCTCACTTGGGCAACAGAATAAGCACCGTCTGATTAAAAAGAAGAATGAGAGCATAGCAAACGAACAGAACGAGCAAATAACTATTTCATATAATCTGGCTAGGTTTTGTTTTCCCGTTTTCCGTTTTTAAACTAAAACAACCGAAGAGAGCTGCTTCCTCCCATCCGATAAAACACACAAGTGACGGGACACTACATGTACAACAACGAATACGATAAAATAGTAGTTGTACGGTACGGACTGTACTGGCGGTACTTCGGAATCGAGATAAAACAATTCCGCCAGCGCGTCCGGAGTTTGTTCAACGTAATTGAGCTCAATATTTGGGTAGGATACAAGAGTCTAAATGCGCTCTTCTGTGTGCGACGGTACGGTTCTGCATTCGCTGGTAGTACGAATCGGGGGGTTGGTGACATTGTGAATGACTGCGTGTGGAGTATGGAATGCAGAGAGTTTCGTAAACGGTCAATTCGAGTGCGGATTGTGCCGGGTGTGACGACGTTTCCGATTTCACGCCTCGATATGCGCCCGATATGGTGTTTGCGGATGTACTCGAAAGTAAATTTAAATTAGTGCACGACTGTGAATGCGGGTAGATCAACTTCGCCTATCGTTGTACGATTGTATGGAATGACGAGTGTGCTTTATGAAATAGCGTTTCATTTATGTAACTGTTGTGATATTAATGTTAGAACTCGTTGCATGTGTATTTTATTGTTTGTCGAATAAAACGTGCAGATTCAGCAAAAAAATTTGCTACAATAATACTACCAAGCTTCTTCAGAGCTCTTATTCGAGCCTGTGTTGCTTCTGATGTGCAACACAAAGATTCGTGGTCATTAAAAACTTTGGAAAAGCAGTGCTAAAAGTGCAATCCACAATAGGACATGAAGGACTGGTAGACAGTTATATCACTAGAAAAGAAAAACGTCTTTGGAAATCTAAATATGCAAACTTCAATAGTTTGGCAGCAGCTCAGACTGTGCCCAATGCAATGTCAAATAAGATAGAGCCTTTCAAAAAGAAGTAAAAGTGACAGGGATACCGCTAAAGCTAGTCATACAAAATTTGCCTAGAAGAAATATGTAGATGGTTTTTATAGCCTTTGGCAGAAGACTTTCACCTATGTATATAGTCACAAGCAACCACTAATGTATCTGAAAAAAAAGAATGTTGATGGATAATACAGCTTGGGAAGCCACTGCATCTGTACTCCCGACAAAAAAGCGACTGCCAGTAAATGTGTGATGTAGACGACAACACAGATAATTCCTTTCTACCAAATGGGGCTTTTATTAAAAGAGAGTGACTTCCCCACAATACCTTTCAGTACCTTCCTTGTCCTCTGATGTTGTTTCGTAGTAGCAGAACACTGCTTCCTCAAAATATCACATAAGAACCCCCAGCAGTGAGATCCTAAGACTAACATCTGCGATCTCATGAGTTGCCTTGTTTTTTTGTGGTAAGGGTGTGGTACTTTCTCTCTCCATCAGTACTACCAATATTAGAAACGAATATTGCAAAACATCCCGTTGAACTTAAAAACAGAACACATGAAGCACCACAGAGGAGTGAGATTCAGAAAGTCATTCCGTCTAGGATTTTTGATAACGCTGTCTCTACTTCGCAAATATTCTAAAAAAGGAAGCTGGCATACAGAAGTTAAGCACTTGTGTACGTTCTGAATACTGAAAAAGTTGCAACAGCAATATATTTGACGGTTAGTTTGGTTACTGATTTGTCCTTCGTTGATAATCAAGAAAGATGTAATTTATATCTTGATCTGATAACACAATATGGTCTGACATTTTCAATACTAATCATTTTCCATAGGAGAACAATAGACTATGTAAATGAAGCCACTATGGTGCTGGTTTCTAACACCATCAGATCAAAATTAGTCTGGAAATGCTAAGAGAAATTCTCTAAGTCATCATTTAAGACGATGACTTAAAAAGAAGAATCCAAACGATGGCTTAACAATAAGAATCCAAATCATTTAAGAAGATGATTGCCTTCATAACGCTCTAATTTCTTACACCACTAGCATGTCTCCAACTTTCAATATAAAGCGCAAAACATTGCTTATATGTAGGGCGCAGCAGAGATCCTTGGGTGTATGCTAGCTGGTGGTGATGCGGACGGTTCCAAAACTGATCAGGGAACAGGTGCAGGAGTATTTGGATCAGGAATAAATACTCAGAGCCAATTGGAACTTATCCCGGCGTCTTCCAGGCAGAGATCAATGCTATTGGAAGATGCGCTCAACTGAATCTTGATAGTAACTATCGTTCGAGTTCTAACACGATCAGATCGAAATTAGTTTAGGAATGCTTAGAGAAATTAAATAATTTAGTCAGAAAGAACAGAAATGCACTATGCTGGGTACCAGGACAGACTGGAATCAGTAGCAACGATAAAGCTAATTTATTAGTAAAGAACGCCACCACAACATCGTTTGTGGGATCGGAACCGTTTTGCAGAATAAGGATGAGCACCTATGAAGGAGAATTCAAAGAGAGGGAGCAGAAACTCAGACCAACCTTTTGGGAAAATCTGAGACATTCCAAGGTATTCCTTGGAAACGTCAATAGGCAAAGAACAAGGACTTTGTTAAAGCTAAATAGGAACAAACTACATGGACATGTGGGTTTTCTCACAGGGCACTACCACCTTGGAGAATACTTGACAAGGATAGGTCTAAAACGCCATAGCGGCTGTAGGTTTTGCGGGGTGGAAGACGAAAATCTGGAACATCTGTTATCCAACTGCATGGCTATTGCAGCAATTCGTGCCAGTTATTTTGGTAAAGATGTCATTGAGGGGGGGGGGGGAATTAGAGTCCTTAGACTGCATGGGGAGCTATGGCTGTGGGCAAATACTAAAAACGGCATCTCCAAAAAACATCCTTCCCTTACTATAAGTACAAAATCTCGTTCTGCGATCATAACGGAGGATTCTTCGAGAAGATTCTCGCCTTCAGCAAACTGAAGATGAGTAGCGTACTTGCTTCAAGCAAGAGAGAGAGAGAGAGAGAGAAGACTTCAAGTTGGTTAGTATATCAACACTTGAGGACTACCTGAAGAGCATCCTAATAGCATCCTCGCCTGGTCTTCTCGGATCCATTTAAGCAACTGGCAGTGATAGATGATTTGTCACCAGAAAATATCTGGAAGAGGACAGGACATTGTCATAGTTGAAGTTGTTTGTTAAAAACCTTAGCATCAACATTTGAATATAATCTTATTTTGATCTTTTTGACTTGAGATTCCGAAATCTAATTCTTCGAGATAGGAAACATAATCTCTGTGAATTAGTATTTTATAGAAATCGAGTGCTGCGTTACATCTGGGAAGTCTTTGAAATCGTGCAGCTCCTGTTTATCCCAACCACGGTGTCGTCTGATAAATTTGGCTTTTAATGTATCACAGATAATTTCAACTCGCAATGCATCATAGACTGCATTATACGAGCATTCCCGTATAATAACACAGTGGTTTTGCAGATATTTCATTAATATACATATTTGGAACTATGGAAAGCGCCTTCTAAACATTCTATACACGTATCGAAACGTCACAGCTAGTTTTCGCAAATATCTCCATAGCTTCGATAACGCTTTTAGATGTGTACATAGTGCCGTGTTAATGCATCCGTCGTCTCGGTAGGTGAGTGCATTAAATGCGTTCTCTGTGAAGTGAATAATGGTGGGTGGTAGCGCTAACGTAGTGCATCTCTCGCATAGCTGCTGCACACCTATAAATTGAGGACGAGATAACCAGATCAAGCAGTAATACATTAACCTAAGGAAATTAGGTGACGATATTAATTGCAACGGGAACAACGGGCTAAGGGTCGTCGTATCGATTTGCGTTCCATACGTCTGAAGAGAATTATTTGTAATGCAATTATGTATATCTCGTAATAGTGATAACTTTATATAATTTTATCTAAGTATGACAAATATGCAATGTTATTACATAAATTTAACAATTCAATTTTAAATCATAATCGTACACTTCATCTTTGAATTAGATCAATCTGCCCAGATCTCGTCTTTAATCCTCTTGTCATGTATAATGCACTGATTGCATAACTTTACTAACTAGACGCTTCATTTGCCGGTTCCTCTTACATATCGGTGTTAATGACTAGGAGTTTAATCTTATGAAACTATGAAACTGGTTATAGCGCATTTGGAGCTTGAACAGTTCCAACTCTAACGAGGCCACTATTAGAGATTATTGTTAGTGTAACTGGTCGAGAATTGGGGTTTTATCGGACAGTATTTTAAACTGCAAATCTCCCTTCTCAGCAATGTAGAGAAACTATATTTAAGATTATATTTTGTTGTTGAAATGGCGATTACCGATTTCAAATCCAACGTTTTATCTCTGCTCAGCCATCATCAATTTTCTTTTATTTGATGGCAGCCACTTTATAATATGAAACATCTTGAGTGACAGTTTTGTAATTAGACAGAGTCTTCTAACAGAGTTGTAAGGTCGTTAGATTCAAAGAATTGGGTCTCCTCCTTTGGATATGAAAACACACCTTTCGGTATAGGAAAAAGTTTTTGACAGTACATCTGATATTGCCAGATAGAAGGAATAAGATTAATTCGTCTACTAAGCTATAAGTATTCTTCAATACAAATTAGAGAGACAACAGTGCTCCCTATAGTACATATCCTTGTTCCTTGACAGGACAAATCTCTGGAAGTCAAAGAAAAGCTTCTACCGGCGATAACCAAACGTTTTAGACCAGCTCATGTTCACATTACTTCCCCTTTCAAATCGGCAAATCCACGAACATGATTCTACGCAATCTTGTGCAAAAGATTGAACAAACTTTCGCAAACCTTAAAATCGAGCTAATACTTTGGAAGCACCTTCTATAAATCTCTAATTAAAGTTATTTGACACACTCTTTCCATTTTGAGAAGCTATAGAACGACGATGTAGCTGGGAGAGAATGCAAGAGAAGCAATTACACTAAAACAGTAATAATAATGCTTAAGAATTAAAACTCAAATTGTAATTTAGAGGTTATGTCGGTGGGTGGTGCTGGTAAACAACGTTTATTTAGTAAATAGCCTTCACTAAAACTCCTTTTTTAAATATATGTAGTGGTCAAACTCTTGACCTGGCACACCTCCATATTCAGTTAACCTAAACCCTATGATTCAATATGATACGTCAATTCTGTCAAAGTTGACAGGTTAGTCCCTAGTCCAAATATGGAAGTAGACCGACATTTTTTGTATCACAAATGGCAATAACTAACAAAGGCATTGTACTAAGTGCAAATTAATTGAAATAGACGGACAAAGATGTGACCCATCAAGAAATCCAAGATCTCCATTAAAAAAATTTGGAGAAAAATTATGTGGAACTCAAGACCAGAAAGGCACAAAGTTTATGTCAAAAGATTCTAGACTCTTTTGAACGCAAGAAGCTCTAGAACTGTGCACAATATCGAAGATGGTGATCGTGGATTTACTGATTTCGTTTCACTCTATCAGGATGGTACAAAATGGCTTATATGGAGAGTAGCAACAATTCCTCTGCCAGCTCAGTCACCTATATTACTGCCGATTGATATACAATCATTTGTTTGACTGATCAAAAGATAAACATCACCAAAACATCGAATTGTTAGTCCACCATTCGTACAATCCTAATTCCTGACAACTTCCATGTCTTCATTACTATCAAAGGTAGACTGCGTAATCAGCACAACCAACAAAGAGTTGGTGTGCAAGATATCTAGACTGTTTCAATGTAAGAAACTCTGAATGAATGAATAGATTTACGAAAATGAGAAGGAAAAGAAATCCCAAAAATCTGTTTTGGTGTTCCCAGTTAGCCGTACTCAATGTGGCTCTAAAACAATGGTCGTAATGGTCGTAAGAATAATTCTTTTGCAAACTCAAATAACTCTTCCTAAGTGATTGAAAAATGATGAAAGCTTAACCGCAAAAGACGAATTACACTACAATCTCCCAGCAAGAAAATAGAATTTTTAGCTTCATTCACAAGGTAATCTCGATCTCAGTCCCAACGATTTCTATACCTGTCCAAAAATCAAGGACACTAGGTGATCAAAGATTTCGATAGGCAGAAGAAGCAATCAATGCTTGCAAAAATGCAATTTGGACTGAGCAACGAATGAGTTGAATAACTCTTGCCAAATTGGATTCACGACACGCAAAAGCCTATAAATTTTCGTTTAGAATGTTTTCGTTTTCAAAAGCATAGCATTTGGACAAAGCTTTGATTACCTACTTAATTACATGAAAAGAACCTATCTAATTAAGTTGATAAAGCTTGCAACGTTTGAGAATCACTGGAACGATTTACCCCTACCCAATCGCTTCAATGGAAATGCTCTATTCAGAAGCAACGCATCATTGTAAGAAGAAACGCCAATCAACTTGCCTCGTAAAAACTCGGATATTTTTTACACATTTCTGTAGATGTGATGCAAGGTTTAGACCATTATACCTGAAAATATTTACAATATATTGCGGCACAATGCTGCGCTTGAGTGGAACAACCTTTAATTGCTGATTCTATTTAACGAGGCATCTAATTTGCGCCCTTTAACAATATATAACGTAATACCTCAATAATTAGCAGCGGAATTTGAGAATATCAAAGAGAAACAAACGTCCTAACAGTTTTAACCTCTTTCTAGGAAACGTAAACACTGTTCCGGAAAGTTTTTGACCAGCCATGCGTATAACTTATCAGCAAACGTTTCTGGTTTTTACGACGTTAGCGATAACTTCGCAAAGAATTGCGAAGAAATAGGGAGAAGGTGTATTATAGCGAAGATATGGGGGTCGAAGGCAAAAGCTGTCATTATTCACGGAATGAGTTGCTCCGTAAACGCAAGAATCAGAGGAATTGGAAAAGATGGGGTGGAAATAGACGGAAAAGAGAGCGAGCATAAATATCGTTTTTCCTGCGACTGTTTTCGATTTCTTTGGGATCTAAGTATGATTATGTTTGTTTAGGCGAGTTTTTGTTTACGATATTTCTTTACTTAAAGTAATTATAAGAATAACTATCGGATTTCTAGCTTTTCTTGGAAGATTCTGTGAATACAAGCAATAATGTAACAATATATTTACGTCCAAAAGAAAAAAAATGCTGGACTTGAAAAATATATACACTTCAGGATGATACAACGTTGCACACGTTAGTATCTCTCCTCAGCGATTGCTGCAATTTGGCAACGCCTGCCGTATTCATTTCCACGTTTCCGTCAACGTAAATAAATTTCAATGAGGAGCGAAATAAATAAAGAGGAGGAAAACGCGCTCTCAGTTTACAAACGTTGTGTTAGTGTCAGACCCGCCGTTGTTATTTCGTTTCTGTTTTTTTCTCAGAAAAGAACTACGACGACGTCGACTACGGACGGAATTTCCAGCCCAGAGTATTTGTGCGACGGGATTTCTTAGACTTCGCGAAGGAGTGTGTAAATATGAGTAGGTAATATGTACATTGCATGAATTTTTCAAACAAGAAGTACGAGAGGAATATGTATGGGTATGAGCGAGAGGTTTTAATAAAGATTTGCTTCGCTTTTATTTGAATTGGAGGATACAACAGAGAAGTCAATTTTATATGCTTAAATCTACAGAGGAATTGTGTTTATATCAGAGTTTATTAGCTTCAATATGAAGAATTCATCTCTATTAGTTTTGGCAAATTTCCAAACTTGGCTATTTACTGTCCTTGTCGTCTGCGTATTCGATGAATTTTATCTTGAGTTTACTTCTCAGCCTCGTAGAAGATCAAAACAACCCAAAACAGCTGCTTGAAAACCGCCTAAATGGGGGAGGGAAGGAGGAGGGAGTGGGGGAGGGGGAGCATTTTGCATAAAGCCTACTTTGTTGGAATCTATTAGTACTGGTTTTATCTAGTGCATTCAAGGAATGCTACCTAAGTATAAGAATTTGGATATTGAGAAATTTTTAGGGAAAAATTGAAAACTGTGGCACATTACTAAATCTGGTACTGTGAAAGTAGTCAAGAAGATGTTGCTGATCTGGAAAGAGGAAAATTACAGCAGTTTTCAACGATAATTGTGTGTATGGGTGATATTAATACAGGCCTCGTATCCAGTCACGTTATTCCAACATACAAGCTCAGCATTTCAAGCAGATATACCAGAAGACCTCAGACGAGAAGATTTTGGACGTGACGGTCCATGGTACTTCTCTCTTAATGCATGCAAGTTAGTATTTCTTAATTCATTATTCCATGATTTTATTACATCATCAAGTACAGTAAGTTGCGAAAACTGCAGCAAAGTGCAATGGGTAGATCTTCTTTTATCTCCACTTCTTTAAGAGTGGTCAGCACAAAAACGGAAATAAGACAGAATCCTTGGACTCTGCGAAAATCCAACCTTAAGTTGGGGTGGTGTAATGAGCTCAGAGGATCTTCAAATGTGATAACCAGAAAGAATTGACATAATGAATTGGTCTTCAAACGGAGCCAGCCCTAGTAGGATAGCAGATGGCTGGTACTGGAAGCTAGCAAGGCATTTAAGGACGGTTAGCAGAAATAAGGACATAATCATCACGAATTTTCAGAATTTATCTTTGGAGTGAGATAGTAGTGGTAGTAGGTGGCTGGTGTCTTAAATTTGCAGAACGTTTAGTGAGCCCAAGATAACATGCTTCTGCATTTTGTAGACAAAGTTTTCAGCAGGAACGTTTTTTAAAGATTTGGTGATGTATTGTGTCCTCTTCCGTCATCTGAGTTGCTAGGATTTGTCTGAAGCTATAGCTCCCCATCCAATCTAAAGTATTTCTCTCTCGTCTATGACGGCTTTGCACGAATTTGTGCGATAATCATTCACTTAAATATCTGTTTCTACTTACAATTAGTTCTAGCATCGTCTTCTTGCCTTATCGAAGTTTCTCAAGAACATTTTAGAGGAAGACTGTCCCAACTAGGGGACGCCCTGAGCTTCTGTCTTTGAGTTCTTCTTTATAGGTGCTCATCCCTGTTCCGCAGAACGGTTCTGGTTCCACAAATAAGATTGTGCCTCCATAACCTGTCGCTTTTTTTCTGAGACTATCATATAGTATTTGTGGTCTGATGATTTCGGCAATGGGGAAAGGAAAAATCCAGAATATCGTTAAAAATTGCTGTTGAGGTAATTTTGTTGCTATTATTGGTAGGTCTGTGGATTGACCAAGTTGTGTTTTGTTATATGTAAGTTGGGTGGACATTTTCAGCCACAAGGATGCCACAAGCAAATGCATGGTTGCCTCCTAGTGTCTCTAGGTGTTTTAGAGTTGTCTTCCGGTATACTAAGAATATGGTAGAGTAGAAGTAGTACCTTGACTATTTTGAGAGCGTCCGGACTGTGTTCTGACAGGAAATGCATTGAAATATTTATTGTAACACAGCCAATAATTACGTTTAAAAGTTTTTGGGCTGCATCATTACATTATTAATCCACTACCATGTTAAGCAACGTGCAGAGATTTATTGCTAACAAATCTGCAACCTATATGTTTCTTCTAGGTTAAAATCTAATACATGCAACTAATAACATGGTTCAAAATTTTACACCAATTTAAAAACAGATGTTAATCCAAATTTTTTCGCTTCTTCATTTCGCAATAGATTAACTACCAAGTTCGGTAATAAAATTAACTTTATCGCTACACATTTCCGATAACTGCGATACTGCTCCGCAATTATATTCAAATAAACGGAAAAGAGATGCTGAAAAACATGAAAATATTTACGCACGCATGTGAAACCGCACGAACCCAATACAAATCGAATAAAAAATATTTATAGCTTTTACGAACGGTTCCGATGGCACAGACATAGGCAATTATGATCGCATAAACGATCGGCCGAATAATATTTATTTTTAATCGAGCCAGATATCGGTAATAAATTGGCGGATATGGGTCATCGAATGTGGAAATGAAAAATAAGTGGTGGCACTTTATTTGAAAGCGTTCTTTTGTCATAATATTAGCAAGTTAAAACGTGGTATTGTGTGAAATTGTGGTGATACTGTATACACTTGTTCTTCTTGTCGATGGTAGCAGTCGTCAATGGGAAGCAATTTTGGGAAAATTCTCCACATCATTCTTTGGACGACGTTTATATTCACTTCCCAGACTTTGTTATAAATTTTCCCACTCAAAACTTATCGATGGAGCGCACCTGGGGTATGTTGGGAGATTGTCTTCTTTTTTAATTTGATGTTGTCAGGACAATTTGCAATATTGGACGTATCCAAACCATTGTTACTCTTGATTATCAAATTGGATAATGTAAAATATTTCTCATAGTCTAAAACAATAAAATGTTGATGCCTTAATGGTCGGCAGCATGAGCTTGAGGTGTATTTGGGACATTTCTTCCATTTTCGTTATTCTAATCCAATTTTAGTCAAAATGTTGCCAAGAGTCGTATGCACACTTCCAAATCTACCGCCTAAAGGCGCGTAGCGTCCCAACTCTGTTTTTAGAAGATTGGATGAGTCTGTTTGCTTCATATGGGACCAAAACTGGAGGTCGGTAACTTGATGGATCGCAAACTTTCTTCCCATTCTTTAATTGTGCGAGAAATGGTTGACAATCCAATATTTTGGTTTCGAAAAATGTTAACAATCAACACGCGTTTAGGTATTCGTCCAACTGCATTGGCCCATTTTCGATAAAAACATTCCTCGTCAAAACTTTTTCTCAAAACTGTTCCTTCTTATGAGAATAGCCATCATCACGCTTCCCGAATAGATTAAACATTAACGGAATTTATATTAAAACACCCTCTTCCCGGTGGTTTTTCAGCAAACAACAGAGAAACGGACGCCGGAGATTACGCTCCCCCTGCTACTAATCCATAATGTAATTTCGCATGCTAGTTACACAGAAAATTACGCATTAAGGCGCCCACCCAACAATGAGTCATCCAGTTGTGCGTTCTCAAGATTGGCTGCTTTAATTACAATTCCATGAGGGGTGAAGAAGTTATGCGTAACCGTAGTGGGATTTCTCCGGGAGCAATAAACGCTTAAGGAATTAATTCCCATCAAAACGAAGTTACATAATAAGATGTAGAGGAAGAGATTTTGCTTGTGGTAAAACGGTGAGCGTGATGAGTGTAGTTGGTTGAATATGAGCGTGTGTAATCGAGTTTCACGATAGTTAACGTTTGCTAATATGGAAGAGTTAGTTATATGAATATCTACTGATTAATATGTATGAAGAATACTTTCACTTACCTTTACCTAAATCTTTATCGCCAGTTCTGGTAGTTTGTTGTTCTATTTACCAGGTTGTCAGGTAACTTTTTTCCTTCAGGGTGTAACATTTCTAATGTGACTTAGTATGTTACCAAGCACTGAGAAACTGCACATTCTAGCTACTTCTCAACACAAAAATAGGATATGCATACATAGAAGAAAGAAATGTCATTAAAACGCAATAAACTTAAGCCATATAGACGATTTTATTTTTATAACAACATATTATTCGGATATGTATTGTTTACAATTATTATTGTTATTTTTTGTCTCGAATTAATAATATCCTGCCTTCATAATACATACATATATACAAACTTACATTAATAACGTTTCCTTTTTTTATTTTAGCTATATATATGTACATGGTTTGGTATTATATTCCATTTTTTTTCAACGAAAAATAACTATCTGGCGGCATCTTCCATTCAACCTAAGAAATATGAGAAGAATATGAAACTGTTTGAGATTATTGTATACCCTGTGCTACTTTTAATCATTTTATTTTCAATTCTATTTTAGTAAAATTATATATCTTAGTGAGTAGAAAATGCCACTGTTACATCTCTATTCATAACAGAACGTAATAAATACATTACTTCTTTCCTTTTAACAATAATAAATACACTTACGCCTTATATGATGGAGGGGGGGTTCTGTATCGTTATTATCATTATTGTTACTGCTGTCATATAATAATATATACACTATTAGAAATCACCTGCGTCTATAAAAAATATATGTGTAAGAGTACATTGTCGTTTCGTAATGGAATTGGATCCTTTTTGCTAATTTACACACACTAACTACACCTTCATATAATGTGTCACCTGAATATAAATAACATCACTGAAACCAAGCGCAGAACGCTGAAGTTGTTGTGGTCTTCCGCGGAGGACTTCGTCTCCAGTTCTAGTGAGGCTGGTGCGACGCTTGGGAACAGCCAGTTTTCAACTGGTTCTTCTTCAATTGGAATCATTTCTATGGGAAGATAAAAAGTCTACATTAGTATTATTTGTGGGATATGTTATCCTTATGATTGAACCGGTAGAAGGATTCCCCTCCTGTATGAAAGATATTATCACCGGTACTATAATTTCGGGTGATTGATGCCAGGGAGATTTATGTCAGTAATTTACCTGCTGGGTTTATATATGTACATACTTGGTCAGCTACTGTCGCTATCCACTGCGTGCTGCATGATGAAGGATTAAGCCGCTAAACGTATGCAGATGGTCTAATCGTTAATAAGCAATAAAAGGAAGGGAGGGGTGAAGCGTTCATCACCAGCACAATGTAATAATCTATCACCAACACCACTCCTCATAAGTCTTTAAATTTATATTCTATTAATTATTTTGAATTAAATAATCTGGAATATTTTTTCCTGGTGAAGCCAATTTCCCATCAGCATGTACGTAAAATGAGTATAAGTGACCAAAGATTCAGACTTTTCTAGTGATAATAGACTCTAGTGCTAATATAAGTATTCCAATAGAAAAAAGCTAACTGCAACAAAAAAGATTTTTTAATGCTTTGTTCAGTAAAAAATGGTCACATCAGCATTTATACTAACCAGTTTGACACACATATACATATCTCTTGCCGAATGGAGACTTCCTTTCCTTAAAAATTCTTAAGATGGTAAACAACCTGGAGCATACGACCAGCTAGGCTTTATGGTCATTTAATGAGTCTTTAATGGTGTTAGTTCGGGATGCATAACGTTAGACGTTCCTTGAACAGATTTTGAAAATAGCTTGCCTAATTGAGGACTGAGTTATGGATTGGGTTGAAAAGAATCTTCTGTCAACTAAGGCTGGCATTGAGATTAGCTAATCTGGTGTAGAAAATAGTTTAGTGACACCTTAGAAAGCATCTTACCTGGACAAAAGCTCATTTTGACCTAAGTTGATTTCTGAACCAGCCCTAGACCAATCTGGTTTAAGTCCTAATAAAAAAGGAACTGATTCAGATTAGTTTTGGAAGCAATCTAGCTAGTTTTGAAAGTAGCTTAACTGATTTAGAAAGATGCTTATACGGTTGAGATCTTAACTGAGATGGCTTTGAAAGCAGCTTAGTCCAATACCAATCCTCAACAAGATATCCTGCTTCTTAAACTAGCTAAGTTAAATCCTCAAATTGTACTTTCAATGGAATACATGTTCGATATAAATGTTCTACTACAATGCCTGGAATTTGTCAATTATCATCATTATTTTAGTTATGGAGACAGCATTGTAGCAGAACATTTATTTTGGACATGTATTCCATTGAAAGTACAATTTGTCGTTCAAAAACAATTCTTGAGAAAACTTTTCTGGAAGGTGTTTGCTCTTTGGTGAAGACTCAGATCAGATCATTGCATTAATTTTTTTTGAACGACAAAAAACACAACTTTACTTCACTCTCGTCCTTACTACCGTCAGGTATCCTTAGCCTATGCGGTAGATGATGAATTAATGATTCAATTTGTAACTCTTCCATAAGAAGAGAGTATAGATTGTGAAGGTTGGCAGAGAGTTCTGATCTGAAAAATTTAATATTTATCCAGGAAAGACAAAACTGATTAGCTATATAATGTTTGGGAAACAATTGTTAAACAGTTGGTAAAAGTTTTCGAAAGCTAGATCGATTTGTTTGTGGTAACAAATTCCCTTCACTGTTTTAATTTGAGCACCTTTAAATTCTAAAAACTTTAGTTCTATAGCTTAACTAAAGCATATTGTTATGAAAGAGCATAGTACTTGTGTCTATGAACTCAGTAGTCAACTTCTATTGGCTAACAAGTTAATTCTTTTATACTCTATAGGAGATAACAGCCATAAACTTGGACCACTGGACTTGACCACTGGAGTAAAAGAACCAACTGTAGAAAAGTGGTGCAGATAATTAATAGGCGTGGATTAGAGCTCATTGTGCAAGCACCACACTTTCAACATTTTTGCTGCATTCCCTAATGGTTCATCAGGAGGAAACAAATTGGGCTTGGAATTGTAAAGTCATTGTTATTCAGTCGATCACAGAAATTGGGCTGAAGCTTCGGAGGATATTTAATGCATTTCATTGGAAAAAACTTTTCTTCCTGCAAAATCTGGTAGATGTACATATATAACTTTTTCAACCCATGTTGTAGTGTGGATGCTTCCAGGCTTCAGGTAATCAGTTACATAATGGTGATGTACTTTTAGAAGGACTACCATCCTGTAGTTGTAGTCTATAATCTTTGTATGCAACCAATTCAAGTTTAGCCAATCTCCAGCTCCTACGAAATGCTTCTCGAAAGAAAAACTTAGGACATACTGTTCAACTGTCTTCCACATGGTTTAGAAATCAACTTACGTATTCATTGGTCTCTGTAGATCTTTCTCTAATTGTAGTCTAAATCTAGAGAAGATAAACGTAGGTTACAGTAACAAAAATAACATTTCTATGCAACCTATTCAAGTTCACATTCTCCTTCAGCTCCCAGAGAAAGCTTCTCAAGAAAAAAAAAACTTACGATGTGATGTGCAATTGTTTTCCATGCAGAAAGTGGGTTGGTTTAGAAGCCGAGTTCGGTGTTTTTGACTGTCTCTAGCTATAGTTTGGTAGCTATAGATTGGTTTACACACCAGGTTAGGCGTACGTTGGCTCTATAGCTCTCTTTATCTCTGACTGTAGTCTAGGTCTAGAGAAGTCATTGTTACTCAGTCGACCACAGAAATTATATTTTTGATTGAAGCTTCTAACACATTACTCAAAATAGTTTTTTCTAACACAGATAAACTACAATTTAATTTGATTCCTTTAGAGCTGAAGCTTTAACTTAAAATACTTAAGCTTAGAAGCTTCCTCGCCGCAATATCTAGTGAATATTTATTCATACCACCAGAGATATTTACGAGTAGTTTTGAACCTACACTGGTATTAATTCCGTTTTAGTCAATCATTAATAGGGTTGTATCCCTACTAAAGTATGTACTATCCAAACATTCGTATATACATCTCTGTAGTGCATAAGCCCGTTTATATATTTATCATGATAACTATTAATGTGTTCATAAAGGAGAATTATTAACTCAAAGCCATTAGGTACAGCGCCTGATATCTCAGGGACATCTCCTAATTTAACTGATTTGCCTGGGAAGATAACCTCATCATATTAATTAATTAGAATGGGTAAGTTGACAAACATTCCATTTCGGCAATTAAGGTATAATTAGGGCATGAGGGGATGGTAAATAATTAGCCGAATCTGATCATCGTCTATCCTGTTTCTTAATAATATTATTACGTATTAAATTAAATGGATACCTTCGGGAGATGCTTCTCCGAAATAATTACCAATTTATTAGCACTTGAGGGGGTCGTAATCAAACATATCCAAGCTTCAGAATTATTATAATGATTTTTTTTCCTCTCCTGTTCTTCAATTTCAATACAATTGTCAAATAATTATTGCGCGCTTAACCTTAATAATTGGAGAATGTCAACTATTAAAAATCCAATACAACAGCAACGCAAAATTTGAATCAAATCCAAAAAATTCAAATTAATACCGTTATCGCTAAAATCAGCTTTCCATAAAACGTAAGGTCGTAGCGCCGATGAAAAATTCATGAAAACGAAAGGAACGAAAAAAGAGAAAAGGAAATGTATCGGTGCTTTCGAAAATCTCATTTAGTATTCGAAATAAATTTACATATTTATTTTTTAATTATGTGCCGGCTTGCTTCAGTCGAATGGAACAGAATTTTTTCCCCGTTCCGGCTCGCAAAGAAAAGGCAATAGGTTTTTTCACGTTACGACATTGCTTAAAATTTTATTTCACGTGCATAAGCCGACTTATAATACTCCCGTCCGCCGACCTGAATGAAATCGATGTAATCCGTACGCTACGGTATTTCCACATTAATCAAATCGGAGAGGAGCAGATTTAATTTCCAAACCAGGGGATATTTTCGTCTCGCACTGGATCGTTGCAGGTTTTATTTAGAACGAATAAAATTTAAACGACACTTCATTGTTATTTATTGCTATTATTAGCTGTTTTAGATTCAAATTAGATTGGTAAGGGCTAATCGATGGAATTGTTTTCGTAAGCAATTTACAAAGAAGCATCCACTTTTAGTGATAGTTAGTGTTATAGGTCGGATGACTTTCTATCAAGAATTATAAAAAATTCAGATCTTCATTTTAAAAGTTCTACAGTATAAATATTCACCTGTGCCATCTCTCAGTTCCTTAAATACTTCATGGATTAGATGGATTTACAATTCACTTCACAGCTTGAAAACTCGAAAAAATCGTAACATTCAAATTAGGAAATCTAATTTGAGAAACTTCAAAATCTAGTAGATGTATGTATGTCAACTTCTTTCAATTCAAGTTGTAGAGTGAATGCTTCCAGGATTCAGACAATCAGTTACATAATGGTGATGTACTTTTAGAAGGACTACCATCCTGTAGTTGCAGTCTCTAACCTTTGTATGCAACCAATTCAAGTTTAGCCAATCTTCAGCTCCTAGGAAATGCTTCTCGAAAGAAAAACTTAGGATATATTGTGCAACTGTCTTCCACGTGGTTTAGAAACCAACTTACGTATTCATTGGTCTCTGTAGATCTTTCTCCAATAATTGTAGTCTATATCTAGAGAAGACAAACGTAGGTTACAGTAACAAAAAGAACCTTTCTATGCAACGTATTCAAGTTCACATCCTCCTTCAGCTCCCAGAGCAAGCTTCTCAAGAAAAAAATCCTATGATGTGATGTGCAATTATCTTCCATGCAGAAAGTGGGTTGGTTTAGAAGCCAAGTTAGGTGTTTTTGGCTGTCGCTAGCTATAGTCTGGCTCTAGAGAGCTAATCTTTCTCCAGCTTTTATGGAATGCTTCTCAAGAGAAGAACTTACGACATGATGTGCTCTTCCACGCAGAAGGTAGATTGGTTTACACCCTAGGTTAGGTGTGCGTTGGTTCTATAGCTCTCTCTATCCCTGACTGTAATCTAGGCCTAGAGAAAATATTCGCATATAATCAGTTCTAGTTCTTAGAGAATGCTTTTCGAGAAAGAAATCCACGACATGCTGTGCAAATCTTTTCAACGCAGTAGATAGGTTGGTTTAGAAGCCAGCTTAGTTGCTTCTTGGGTTGCTACCTCTGTCTCTAGTTGAAGTCCATGTCAAAAAGAGGCAAACAAAACAACTAATAGAAATTCTAGATTTTCGATGCAATTTTACTTTCTGAGACCTTGTGTGTGTCTTCTGATCAACCAGTTTTGATAGTATCTTCCCAATCAAATATTTTTAGCGCTTTTCCAAGATGCTCAACCCTTAGCCGGACAAAATATAGTTAGCAGACCAAGTTTTGATGGTTTTGGCCACATTTTTGAGACACTACCTTATTTAGAAGGCTTCATAAGCATTATTAGTTCTGGCTTACTAAAATCAAGTAATTTCTTCCTCCTACTCGACGAATGTGTTATAAACTTTCTGGCTTGATTTTGTTAGAGTGTAGTTGTCCAGAAGGAGGCACTGTTTATTGGTTGTAGATGTTGTAGAAATGGATTTGTTCCAGAGAACCTATTTGACTCAATCTCTAGTTCATATTGGTGGATGACTGGGTGGATCTTTAATTCTGATCACAATGTCATTAAAGAAAAAGACGAAAAAGAGGTTGTATAAATTTTCTGAAACCTACATGAGGGATATCCAATTATTTCTGATCGATTTCAATCGTAATAAAGTCACAAGGTTTGTAATTTTTGCATTTGGTTTTTGTCAATTTTGGCATAGATAATCCTGAAGCATACTACTGCTTGACATAATACCAACATATATCAATTTTGATTTGAGTCCTCAGGGTTTACCAAACCGGCTTTAGTATAGCCATAAGTAAACACTGGAGTCTAACCATTCTTTTGTAAACTTTCAATTGGAATTTTCCATACTAGAAGGTTGTCAGATGATTTTAGTTCAGTAACCATTTTCTCGGCTGTCCTTCTTTGACTAAATCGGGCGGGTATTGCGGAATCATGAATGTTTTTAGGTGATCCTCCAGCAGAGATGTAAGAAGTTATCGACCAATATCAATTCTATTACATTTTAGCACTATTAGATCATAAATCACCATCACTGGACATTGAGAGAGAAAGATGAGTTAAGAATTAATGCAATGGGGATGAATCATCTAAGAAGAATAGCGGGCAAAACAAAATGGGGTAGGATCAAGAAGCAAGACATCAGGGAAATAACAAAGCAAAAACCAATAGCGAAAAGAATTAAAAAAACAGCTGAACTGGTAGAGCAACAATGAAGACAAATAGACTTAGGAAAAAACTAATGAAGACCAGATACTCAAACAACAGAAGAAGGAAGGTCTTGGAGAACCAGATAAGAGAAATGGAAGAAATGAAAGCAATAGGAAGAGACAGCAAAGAGTGGAAAAAGTTGGTAGAAGAAACGGGATCCTCATCCGACGCCTGAAAATGTATAACGATAAGAAAAGAAGATCATAAAGTGTGATGAGTTTTATAGCACTGATGTCATAACTGCGCAAATTTCAAGCATACAAATTTAGTGTGAAAGAAGTTCATATTATTTATCATGGCAACTAATTAGGACTTTAGAATTTACACAAAGATGACAAATGCATGGCAAAAATAACTCAGTTAGGTCTCCAGAAAAAAGTAGGATATACTTAGTGCTGGGAAAAGAAAGCCAAATATTACTTTTTTCGTTTTGGGGTTATCAATTTATCCAAAATGATTGAAATGGTTATAAAAAAAAGAACAAATTTCTCTCCAAATATGCAAATATTTAAGCAGCCATATATAAGACCAGACTAGAAAAAGTGTTGGGCCTCAACCTGTAGGTGATTAAGTCTGCAGAAAAAATGTGCGAAAAGGAAAATATGACTTCTCCCAATTGAAATTTTTGCTAATTGACCAACTTGAAGCTACCAACTTGAGCACCAGAACCAAAAACTAACAATCTTAGATTTTATGGGGAAACTATCAGGAAAAATGAGGATACAAGTGCGCTTTTGTTGGAAATGGGATTAACATATCTCCCTTTGGATAAGCTTTGAAGGACACAGGTCCGGGCTTCATCCTAGCAATAGTGGGGGCAAACATTCGAGGTGTTGCGTGTTAAAAATGTTCTCCACAACATTCAAATATGGTTGCCTTATCCCAAATTCGAATTAAGCTGTCACATACATATGTACATATATTATTTGTGCTTACAGTAAAGTTGCGTAACAAAATCCCACAAAACCGGAATATATTTTGTAAAGGTACGCTCACACAACCTATTTTACAGAGCTTAAGAATATAATTACGTTTCGATCTTTCTCCCTGATTTGCATCTCCATATTTCCGCCGTCTCCGATAGGCTTATTTACAATAAACCTCGGAAAAATCCCCTTTGTTATTCATACAAATACTTAACATATGAATTACCGGTTTCATGCATATAAATTTCCCCTTTCAGCCAATAACAATACAATACCGTTTAAATTTTGTTCGCTCAGAATAAAATTCACGACGGCGACGGTGGGCGAGTGGAAAAAAATCCTGGATTCGAAAATTAAATCAGCTTCTTTCCGACCTGATTCATTCCGACGTGCCGTTGCGTTTGGCTTACATCGATTTTATTCGAGTCGGCTTATCTAAGCAAAGTGAATTTTTAAAACAGACTCATAATTTCAAGGCATTTTTTATGTTTTGTGCTACTTGAGGTATTGTAATAATTGTAAACTAGTTTGGAGGATGAATTCCACAAATCTCAAATCAAATAGTCAATAACTACTTCCACTTATTGTACTAACAAACTTTAAAAAACTAGTTTCGAGCACCCGGAGAAAATTGCATTTCCAACGAAAAGACTCACACTACATCAGTTAGCCTCACTGAAATTAAGCTTTCTACCGTCACTAGATGTAATCAAGTCTGGTAACGATCGTTCCATTTCACTCCTTAAACGACATTGTGGGTAACGGCAGTAATATACTGCTACCAGTTTCATTCAACAGACTCTCGCAAGGTTTCAAATATTCAGATGAAAAACCCCCACTGACAAATGGCGGTATATAAACTTACCGAAGTCTGTAGTCCTAGGAGACGTCACCGCGGCATTCTCGAAAATGTACTCTGGAAAAGACAAAAAAAACACATCGAAATAAATATAGCAATGCTCATCATCCATTCGTCCCCGAAGACTTTGCGATAGCGGAGGAGGAAGAACCCTCTACAGTTCTGACTACTCGCAATAAAGCCTCGGAAGAGATGATAGTAAACAGTAACTGCATTGCAGCACATAGATTTTTATTTCGAACATCGTTTTCCCGAGGAAAAAAAGCTAATCCGCAGAAGGAGATGATATTATCGAAAGACATTGTTAAATATGAAAGGTGATTTTTTATAACATTGACATGTTTGTCGTGGAAAACTGCAAGCATTTCCGAAATGTCAGAACTCGAAGCGTAAACGGAAAATGAAATAAATGCAGTTTCCTTCGACAAAAAGATTGCATTCTCCGCACATATATTTTCCCCTCTACTTGCTTCCGGGCTATGGAAAGAAGATAAATTGCAGCGTCAGCGGATATTAATCCAACTTTAGTACTAGGTAAAAGAAGATATTTTTACGTGGTTACAACTATCTTAGGTACAACATCTAAAGCTTATAGATATGAGTTTGGATGTTGCACATACATACGTGTTATGTTCCGACAGATAGTACCTACCGCAGCACTTTATCATTATTTATCCAAAAAATAACGGTGAAATATATTTTCTACCAAGAATAATTTATATAGGATGCAAACAATAGCCTTCCAGTAGGAATTTATCTTCTTATTTTGATTTTCAGATAAATTAATTAAGTTACTCTTTGCAAACAGTCTAAAGGTATTGCCCAATTCTTTGACTGCTCCCCCTCATCTTCCGCCGCATCTTTCACATGCCTTTCATTCTGTTTTAATTGCTCTAAAACTCTTGCAGGGGACAGGGGGGATTCAGTTTTATTTAAATGTATTTTCTCTTTTGTTCCCAACTTTATTTTTATTTTGTGTTTTATCAAGGAACATCTGTTTTGCATTATCCTATGAAAACAATAACCACTCGTCTTATATGATATGATTAGAGTCCTTCATTATCTCCAAGCTGGTTATATTCTGATAGTGGGGACTGGTTTAGGTTATAAATGTGTTGGCCAAAATTGGGCCAACAATTCCCTTTTTTGTCGCACATTTTGTGTGCCAAATTTAATAAATTCAGTGTAACATAATTTGCAGTCTGTATTATTTGACGAAAGGGAGGAGGTAACTGCCGATTATATCTATTGTGAATAGCCTTAATCTTTTAGTCCGAATTGGTCTTAAAACTTCAGAAAAATCTTCTTGGGGGCTATAGTTCTGACATAGGCCGGGTCTAAGTGCACTTATTCCAGGTGGCGGTGTCTGTAACGGGCTACAGCTACAAGGAAAGTGTATATAAGACAGGAAGAATAATTCTGAGCAGCTAGTTACTTCGTATGAAGTTTTAAAACAAGGCGACGCTAAATTTTCAGATAGAGAAACCAACTGTTTATGGACTCCACAAAGAATACTCCTGCATCTAGATTTTTGTAGCATACGCTTTTGTACATCGACTGAGAACTATACTATAGCAATGATACATTGGACCACAATTTAAAATTTGGCTTTACTCTTAGATATATAACAGCAAAAGATGAAGCCAATCCCATGAATTCTATTTAAAGTCCTTCCTAACGTACAAAAAGCAAAAACTGTGCAGAACAAGAAGCATTGAGATCAATAAGTTTCTAGAGGATGATTTTGGGCAGTGCTCTAGAAGCTTCTTGGATAAAGCCCAAAAGTGAAAAATTTGTAGCTTCACTCGCATGAACTATGATATTTTCCTTCGAATCGCCTTGCTGCAGGTGCTAATTTTGAAAACCAGCCTTTAGTTGACACAATAACAGCATTGTATAGACATTTAACTGCAGCAGGTGGTAAAAGATAGACGACTGGGCAAAAAAATATCTGTAGATTCTATTTTATAAATAAAGAAAGGAACAGACATTTACCTTCATGCTTATTGATGATTCTTTCAGAAGGATATTTGTTTCGTCTGGAGGGCAGATAAGAGAGGAAGCTGTTGCCTAATGTCTTAGAAAAATAGTATAAAGACCAGAAATGCCCACGTCCACAGGTGATGTTATCATTTTCTTTGTCTAAGAAGAATATTTTTTTAGTAAATTTGGCAAAAAAATGTTATTGTTGTTTGGTGAATGAAAAAATTTTTGCACTGTAGTTCCAGAGCAATCCTTACAACTCATAGATTACATCTTGTATACAGAGCAGAACGTGCAAAGCAGTTCTCTCTTACAAGAAATGGTATAGAGACATGAAAATATCGGTACTGGAGCTAATAGACTCCATTCTTCCATTCATTCATTACTATTTCTCTAGTAAACCTGACAACTGAAGCGATTGGATTTTGACTTTAATATTTTCAAAATGATTCTGAATCTTTAGAAAAAAAGAAAGAATTTTTAAGACATGTTTCAATCAAGTTGTGATATAATATATAATAGTGATAGCAGTTGAAAAACCTGTGGAACTAGAAGACTGTTCCAAGTGACTGAACTGATCAACGAGGAGAGTATATGAGACTAGAGTGCACAGTACAAAAAGAAGCAGAATAGAGGAAATACGATGAAAAGCACCAGTATCAAAAAATTCCATGACGATCTATGTACGCATCGTTATCTATGAATGAAGCACCAAGCCCAATAATTTAAACCAAGTAGTTTTAATATCACCTATAGTTTTGCATCCTAAGATCAGGTGGTCATATTAGCCACTCCAATGATCTGATCTCAAATACTACACCAAGGTACCGCCAAAGATTAGCATGCTTTTGGAGTGATGTTCTATCTTGTCTAAATGCTATCATATTTGTTTGGAGGAGTGCTGAGTAATCATTTCCAATCAAATTTCTATCAAGGGAAAAAGGACGCAACGAGGAGTTTCCAATTATCCGTGTACAACTATTGGGAAGTTTCCAAATTTTTACATCCAGTGAGGATTCTCTCCAAACTAGCAGCGATAGAGCAGAGGAAATATTTTTACCTGGAACATTTTTATCCAGCCACATTTCAACGATTGGGAATCCAATTATTATTGGATATGTCCATATTCCAATATAATTAATCCTGTATTTACCTATATCTACATATGATAAATTGTATCAGAACTAGACATTACACTATGTAGCTGTTACACAGCTATACTAACCTGTTGTCGGAGCTTCTGTGGTGGTTGTGGTAGTTGTGGTCGTTGTAGTTGTAGTAGGTATTTTGACCTCTGAAAATGAACATGGTTTCAAATTACAAATTACAATTCTATATTAATTAAACAAGTTTCAAAACATATTTGGTTAAATTTTATTCATATGTACTTGCATAATACATTCAAAACATAATTAAATTACATATCATTTTCATTGAAGCACACAATTAATTGAATGAAACAAGTGAGCTTGCGCTCATTTTCTTCTCTATACAAGAACAATACGGTTTACTAACTCATCTTGTTACAGTAATAACATCCAACATGAAATTACTTAATTCAAAATATCTCGAACAAGCATTCAAGATATAACGAAACAAAATTGGATGCCACCTTTGTTCTATAAAATCTAATTGGACAAATTTCTAATAAAATCATTTGGTGAAAAAGTTTTATCTCACGCTATCCTCAATATAAGCTTTGAAATTAACAAGCCGCTTTCTTCTGCATAATTCATTCAGATTTTCCTAATACAGACCAAGTGTTTTATTAGAATTTTAAATTCAAGAATGCGGAGTGCCTGCGCCTCGATATAATTAAAGATTTTATTTAAAAGGTCAGCGGGCTTAAATAAATGTTTTCAACGATTACGTTCCATGCGGAATTAAAGGTGAGAAAGTGTTTTACCGTAAAGTCTGATTGAGCCGTCGCTTCGTCCCATGGAATTTGATGCAACGCATTGGTACCCTCCCAGGTCCGATTTGGTGACGTTGAATATGGTTAGGATCATTATGATTTTGGCGTAGGCTTTTTTCTCGTGGATGTAATGTCGTGAGCTGTAACAATATTAAAATTTCATTAAAAATTGTTATCTTGAGACTGGAACTTTTCTATCTCTAAAATCTGCTATTTAGATTGTGTCATAAAATTAAAAAATTGTATATAGAAACTCAAAACTTTTATTTTATCGTAAAAGTAAGCGCTAGTAGAGAGTTCATAATAGTTTAGGAGAAACTTTCGTAACATTACCATCTTTTTATATAAAATTTATGTAGAATAAACTAAAGAAGATTCATTATTCAAGCTTCACATATTCAGAGTAGTACATTAATTTCCTTCCTAGTATGCAAAAAAACCAGCATTCACGTATTGGTTAAGTAAATTAGATGTTAGCACATTAATTCATGTCCTGAGGAAGATGTACTAGTGTCCAAAATCTCCTTAATATGCCAACCACGGTTTGTAGTCTCATGTCAGAGAAATAATGTTTAAAGCATTGAGGAAACGAAATCTTTCATTTTTAGTCAACACAAATAGTATTTCCTAAGATCAGGTAAGAGAAAGCAAAACAGCTTCTCATAAAACCAAACCTTAACAATCTGACCAGCCTCTTCTAAAACCAAACCTTGAAGATCTAGCCACCCTCCTTTCATTTTTAGTCAACACAAATAGTACTTCCTAAGATCAGGTATGAGAAAGCATACCTGGGTACAGCTTCCCATAAAACCAAACCTTAACAATCTAATCAGCCTCTCCTAAAACCAAACCTTGAAAATCTAGCCAACCCCCCCCCCCCCCCCCTGTAAAGGCGTATCTTAAAAATCAAACCAACCTCTCCTGAAATTAAGCCCTAAAAATCTTACCAAATTCTTCTAAAATCAGTCTTTAAAAATCTAGTTGGTCCCTGCAAAAGGCGGATTCCAAAACTGTAACCAGCCCCTCCTAAAACACGATTCCCAAAACCAGACAGTGAAAATTTGGTCGGCCTCCTGTAATCCGGATCTCAAAACAGCTTCTAATAAAACCAAACCTTAACAATCTGACCAGTCTCTCCTAAAACCAAGCCTTGAAAATCTAGCCACCCCCCTGTAAAGGCGTATCTTAAAAATCAAACCAACCTCTTCTGAAACTAAGCCCTAAAAATCCTACCAAATTCTTCTAAAATCAATCTTTAAAAACCGAGTCAGTCTCCGCAAGAGCCGCATCCCATAAATTTAACCAGCCCCTCCTAAAACAGGATTCCCAAAACCAAGCAGTGAAAATCTACCCGGCCTCTTGTAATCCGGACTTCAAAAATTAAACCAACCTCTCTTGAAACTGAGCCCCAAAAATCTAACCAAATTCTTATAAAATCAAGTTTTAAACATCTAGTCAGTCCCCGCACAAGCCGGATCCAAAAAATTTAACCAACCTCTCCTGAAACCAGGCTCTAAAAATTTAACCAGCCCCTCCTAAAGCCGTAGTTCCAAAATCAAATTAACTGAAACTGTAGCCACCTCTTTCTAAAACCAGCAACGTCTTTTGAAACCAAACCTTTAAAATCTGGCTAGTCTCTTCTAAAACCAAAATTTGAAAATATAGCCAGTCCTTGTAAAGCCGAATCTAAAAAATCAAAGCAACCCTTCCTGAAACTAAGCCCTAAAGATCTAGCCAAACTCTTCTAAAACCAGGTCTTAAAAATCGAGCCACCCCCGGCTAAATACGCATAACAAAAATTAGACCCGTCCCACCACCCACTCCTCCCATTTGGAACACCCGACCAACTCCTAAATTCCTTACAAAACAGGTCTAACCCCCGCTGCTCGCAAACAAACCCCAGCACCTGCTCAGGATAAACTGTGCTAACCCCCTCTCAACAAAAGTTGTCCCGCCGCCCAGTCTCGCCGAAAACCTGCCAGCCCCCCATTTCAAAACACCCTACCAACCTCGAAATCTTTCACAAAACAGCTCTAACCCTCACTGCTGGCGAACAGGCTCCACCACCTCCTCAGGATAACCCGCGCCAACCCCCTCTTAAAGCAACCTCTTTTGAAATAAAGTCCTTAAAATATAGCCAAGCCATTGAAACCAAACCTTAAAAATCTAACCAGCCAAGGTCTCCAATTGTCATCAGTTGCGTCTTAGCAGTAAAAAGATACCATGACAAGAACAAAATAGTGAAATTTTGTGGTAAGGTTAGCTATGGCGGTAACTTTACCGAAGCAGTGACCAAATTTTAGCAAAGAAAAACTGAAAATGCAATAATGCTTACTGGTGAAGTGTAGAATAATTTATAGGAAAAACTCAATTAAAAGTAATAGAAAAACATTATTGTAGAAAGTAGGTTTAAACGACAGTTGCTGAGTACTTTCAGTCTTCTGATGATGATGTAGCAGTTGGTTCTCCAGAAGGTTTATATATACAGTCCTTACTTATCAACACTATATAAAATTTGGAAGACTTTAGAAGGGTTCATCATCCATCAATTTTACTGGAAAGCTTGTTCTGACAAGAATTACAAGTCTTTTCTACTTCCTCCTTTAAAACTTTAAAAACTTTAAAAGCTTAAATAAGTGATGAATGTTTAGAAGAACTATTGCGTAATTTTTGAAGGTTGGAATTAAGTATCCGTACAGGAGAGTATCCAAACCGAGTGCGTGCTATAATAACAGCCAAAGGTGGCTCTACAAAATATTGATTTTTTACGATAAAATCCATTTTTGGAGCAGCGGCAGTGGTGTCTAATATTTATGAGCATAGCTGTATCAGAAATTACTGCAGTAATTAATGTCAATCACCTGTTTATCGTTATGCGATTACGCTATTAGCCAATTGAAATTCGGCTCTGCTATACTGAATCAACGCCATGGAAGGCGACCTATTTGCCAAATATTCCTTTAGTCTAAGTAGGGGTAAAAAATTAAAGGACTAAAAATTGTCTATACTGTGATCCTACACCTTTTACATGGATTCTCTCCCTTTTACAAATCCTACCATTCTTTCAGATATACTCCAACGCGACGACAAAAGATTAAACAAAATAAGTGTAGAGAATAGCATTATCTACTTACCAAATGGATATATGTATGTATGTATGTACATACATACATACATACGTGTGTATCCATATCTATATACTTGCACTCACCCGTTAAGTAGATTCTCCTCGTGATCCTTGATCCAGTAGTTGTTAGAGCTGGGATAAGCCTCAACGTCACATTTGAGCTTCGCGTTTCCGCCGATGGGGGCGCCGACCAGGGATTTCAGTACGTGAACGGAGGGCGCGACTGCAAAATAAAATGGAATAAAATAAAATAAAAGGATGATTCCATCCCATGCAGAAGAAGGGAATTTCGTGTCCTGAGTGACAACGGATCAGCGGGAAGTGGCGGTCGTGCGTGGTAATTTGAGCGAAATCCTGGATGGAATTTATTTTAGGGAGGGAAACGTATTTCGGGGCTAATAATTCTGTTAAGTTAACGTTATCATTTCCGTGTGCGTTTTACATGGAGTTGTGACGGTGAAGTGATTTTGAGACGAGCTATAATGCTGGTAAAGTGCTGGCGTAATGAGGAAAATATACGATACTTTATTGTGTTATTTCTGGCTTTGTTTCAACGGTAACTAAATCAAGTTATTGCCTGCGAATTTGTGAAAGCCATGATATGTATTTTGGTCAATGAAAGCCTTTCCTCTCACTACTTTAGCAACCTTGCTTTGTTCTTTACTTCTTCGTAAATATCAATACCTTTGCTTCCAAATTATTCGTTTGTAAAGTTGCCATTCTGTTTTCAAGGACGCCCCTTCCATTATTGGGATGTAGAAATCACCATCTAGTCTTGTGCAAAAGGCAGTTTGAACAACCTTCATCAAAATACATCCATGAAAATCCTGTCTTTTACTTATAACCAAGTAATTTTTAAGACATATTGCGTGGAAAATTTTGATTGCAAGTTAGTATTTGAGTACCATAAAGGACTCGAAGAACTAAAGCATTATCACGTTATACTAGGATGAAGGCCAAGATCGGGAATATAAGATTTCTTTCATTAACCAGCAGACTCACAAGCATGGGACACTCTGAAACGCTCAAGATACCTAATCGAGAAGAATAGAATCATAGGAGGGATAATAATGCCGAGTATATTAAAAAGGAGAAATCTGAGATGAAGTTTAAGGTACAAATTTGTCAAGCAGTGGTTCTGATTAGGCTTCTTAATCTTGGAGAAGATCTGACTTTGGAAAGAAAGTTTGGGGGATTGTAGTATCTTTATAAAGTTTCCAAGTTTTGAATGCAAAAAAGTGCAGAATAAACTGAAATAATTTAAAAATCTAAATTTCAATTCAACTCCATTCTGTTCTGAAATGGAAATCTGGAATATAATTTTGAACTAGCTAGAAACTTAAAAAATAGTCCTAAAAGGTGTAAAACTAGTTCTAGCCAATGTGAACCAGAACAGCATGGAACAACCTTAGAGATTTTAATTGCCCCAAAAAGATGGCGGAGAAAGAAGAAATTTTGGTATGAAGATTTGAGAGATCGTAGCATCCTTAAAATGTGGCAACGGTGCTAGCCATTATTCCATCGTATAGCTGATATTTTGTGAGTGGTTACTTTTTAGGTTTCAATGGTTTTGGCATCAACCTTTTTGATTTCTAGTTTGATTAAACTACAATAGCTACCATGGAGCGGACATTGTAGGTATGCTTGTTCAATAGCACTGAATATTAGTTTGCTTGCAATGAGAACTCTCCACCTCCCCTTTTCTTGTTTGCCAATAACTTCGTTGGTCTAAAACGTCAAATATTTGGTAGAAACTGTCATATTGCTTTTATGTTGTCGGCTGGCTACATTAAATCTTGCAACAGAAAATATAACTTTAATATAAACGAAAAAATTCTGGGAAATTTGTTTCATTTTGTTGAATAAAATTCAGTGCCGATTATTAGATCTTCACCAAGCAATTTTCAAAATTGGGCACTTATATGTTTGCGAAAACGCTTTCATCTTTGGGTTAAAACTATTGTGATTACAGATTCACCTTTTGTTACAGGTCTTCAGATTGTACACCTAAATGAGCTTTCGTACTGAATCTATGAAAATTTTCTAGTAGATCAGCTAAGTTTGGCTTTCATAAATCTGTTATTGATGTTAATGTCGATATCCCCAAAAATGTATTACTAATTACTGATTAATGGTCACGTAGCCTAATTATGAGCAGCAATTTAGAAGCTTCAAACGCAAGGTTGCGAAACAAATTTTATTAAATCCAAAACTGTGATTAGTACATGTCTGAAGCTGCCTGAAAATTTCCAGGTTAAAAAATGATCAAGTTAGGTGTTGATAAAAGTTCCAATTGCACAACAGCAATTGGTTCAGGACTACTGGAGATTTTTCATTCCTCTGGATTCCAAGAAAACTTTCGATGCTAGTAGTTATCCTACTCAGTTCTGGACTAATTTGCCCAACAGCTAGAACGAGAGCAAATATTATTTTTGCTTCATATATCTCTCGGTATCTCATTCTTAGCAGACTTACATATATACAGTTAGACAAGACATAAAGTCTTCCTTAAACTTTGCCACCTATACTCAATTAACATATCGTTCAATCATTACACCTAAATAGTGTCAGTGTCAGCAATATCACTAATAGCAGAATTTCAATTCGACCAGTGGAGGAAATTTAAACGCTTGATCGGTCTCTTGATAATTTTATTCTACTTTAAAGAAGAAGAATGTCTCCACATCCCATCCACCATTCATATCATCTATTCAAACTGGAAGTTGTAAATTGTCATGAGCAATAACAGTTGTTGTTATAGGAATATTTCATTTATTAATTTCGGCAGTCTTCAGGACTTTCAATTTCATTCCTTTTTCTACTTTCTTTTTCTAAAAAAGAGATTCGTGATGGGAGCACTTAAAGTTGAAGTCTGGAATCGAAGCTACATATTGAGTGATTAGAATTGAGGAATTTAGATTTTATTAAATGTTTATTTTGGAGCAAATTGGTCTTGATATACTTGAAAGTCTTAATTCTGATGTGCTTGCTGCTGGTTCATTTTAGTAATCTTTGCGAAAGCCATATGCAATGTTTACTGATCATCAACAAACAAGTGGTCCTCTGCAAATTGCCTTCCCACAAAAGATATATCCCAAAAAGATAAAATTCAGATTCGTCATTGGGGCCGCATCTAGATGCGCTAACTATGGGCCGACGCTTACTATTACCTTCTACAGCCCTGCTTCATTCAATGCTTTCAGTTCGTTTTGCGCCCATAAAGGAAGAAAAAAATTAAGTAACGGTGAGGCAAAGTTTGGGCATCAAATTTATGCAGGCAGTTTTGGCGTTTATCCCATGATTAAGTGCAATATCACAATGCCTATCAATTAGTGTTGAATCAAGTAAATACTTGCTGTCTCTAATATCTGCGATCGTGTTTGAAGATCTGTTCGATGTAACCAGCATATGTACACAGGAACATTTATTTTATCTACTTTGAATTTTATATCTCAAACGATTTAGTCCACTATAGTAGCAAAGGTTATAGCAACAGAATCATTAAAGTCCACGTGTTTTGCAACTTTATTTTATCTTTCATCCATTAGAGTTTCATGCCGAATAAGCGGCTCATATTTCCTCCATTCGTGCCGTTAAAACCAGGTCGTACTAACACGCGTCCCCAGATCCCGTACCTACATCCATTCCCACATTACATCCTTGCAAAAGCATACGGAGCCTAGCGTACACCAATCGCCCGATTCACACGTAGGTATAAAGACCATCGCTCTGATTCAAATTGTCTAAATTCAACCGTTATGTATGTAACGTAATAATAAAAATAAAAAAGACGATGGCACCGGGCAAAAAAAGAACGGCTCCCAAAACTGCGACTGAAGTCGTAAAAAGCCCATCACGCCGGCCAGCCCCGACACAATGGCTTAACGACATTCAGAGCTAATTCAAACTTACAATTTATGTTGAGCGTAATTCTCTTGCTGACCGCAGGAGGGACATCGTTGCTGGCTATGCAGAGATAGGCTCCCATTTGTCGGCGATCCAGATGTAATAGTTTCAGTGTCGACCCGCTGAATGTGTCTACTGCAACGAAATCGAGAAAAAAGTTATGAAAAAAATAGATATTGAAGTTAGCATCGAGATACAATCGTGATTAAAAGTATTTAGCGTGACGCCGTAGTAAATTGAGGACATGAGGAATTATGTTGTATAGCGTATAGCAGAATTTTTTCGGTTCTTCAATAGGATTTCAAACCGTATCCGTTCTGTATGGACGGTTAGACTTGGTACCGGATGTAGAATACGAAATTGGGCTGTGGAATCGAATTTTACGCGGCGGAAAAGGCGCTGAATACATAATTCCATTGTAATCTGCGATATTATTCTGGGATATTTCTTTGGTCCATGCGTGATATCGCACGGCCATCATTATGTACGGGCGGACTGTAAATGTTTTGCTGAATCGTTTGGAGATTTTCATAACAATAGAATTTCAATGGGAAATTTTATACGAAGTCCGTTTAAAGGGGCTGGTCCTATTCATTTTTGTTGAAAGTTTTACGTTTAGTTAGTACAAACACAGAAAAACATATTTCAATTTAAATTACACCAGAATGTAGTAGATATAATTTCAACTAAGTTTCAATGATAAAATTGTACCACCTATATGGCTCAAATATAAAAGATTTGGCGCCTTTCCCAACAGGGACCAATAAGATTTATTGTAAATATCCTTAATCGTTTTTAGTCCTAGACCAAAACCGGCATTTATCACTAGTCGGCCAAGCTCATCTGAGTCATAGCCATGACAGACCATGATCACTGTATAAAGTCGTGATGGTACCAAGGTGTCTTTTGTTGGGATTTAGCCATAGTTGCTGAAAAAATTGTCTCAGTTTTGGGAAAATTGTGTAATTTTTTGACGAGGATCATTTAAAAAATTTCTATCATAAAATTAGATTAAACTGAAACGAAGTGAGTTTCCATAGAATTACGATGAGTCTATCTTAAAGAAAATGTCACCAAAAGTTCTGAATGGTTTCCTTTTGGAAAAGGTGGAAATAAGCTCTTTAAACTACAATTTGACTAGTAAAAAATCTAGTTGTGATTGAAGCAACTCTAAAACCTTTACAACCTTTACAGTTTATCCAATTAAAAAGAAATTATAAATCAGAAGTAACACCAGGGAAATTTTTGCAAATGTAGTTTATGTAAGTCTTTGTCAGATTTTGTTTTAATCTACCTAATGATTCAACATACATAGTTGTAGGTATGTTAACACACATAGAAAAATGGGTTCTAAATTATCATAACCATAAGAATATGACACGTAATGACCTAGTTCTCATTCTAATAATTGGTTGGAATTTTGCGAATGACCAACCAATTAGTGAAGATTCAGACAGCTTCATTTACGGTGATGATCTCGCCATAACAGTTCAAGACAAAGATGTTGACTCAATGGAACTCAAACTTGAATAAAAACTAGGAAAAAAGGTTTGGTACTATGAAGAAAACATCTCTAGACCCAACAAACACCCAAGTGAGAGCCTTTCATTTAAAAACTAAACAAGTTAGACGGATTTTGAAAGGAATCGGAGGAAAATAATCTTGAAGGCAGAGATTTTCCAATATATGGTGGTACATTGGATCGAACCCTCACCTATAAGCACCGCTGTGCTAACTGTGCTACGAGAAAGCAAGAAGTTATGATTAGGAATAAGTTCCTTGAAAAATAGCTTTCAGTAAGTGTGTGGGGGGGGGGGCTCAACCCTGCTCACTTAGAAATAATAGCAAAAGAATTAAGTTTTTCTATGGCAAAATTTACGTCCTCAGTATGGGGTAACCGCCCAAACCTTTATGGAATGCTGTACAGAATGCTCAATGCTTTTCTTACTTTGTGAAGAGACCAACATTAGGTATCTGCCTTGGGCAAAGTAATGTTATCATGACTATACTACTATACAAGATTAAAGAAGTTTTAGTACCTTCCTAAATGAGGCTATAGTTCAAATATTAGCCAATTCTAAGTGCGTCTATTGGAGGTGGTTGTCCAACAAGGTTTTAATAGTAGTGACTATGTAAAGTTAATAACATTTTTTGATTGGCTTAGTTTTAGAGCCCCACTGCAATAGTTTTTATTCAGTCTTCCATTGTTGAAAATTAGCTTATATGCGATGTCAGGTGAACCTACAGGATCCTCAATACAGCAGATCTAATAGCTCAGCCAGATTGCTGAAATAAAGTAATTCTTTGCTGCAAACCATACTGTCACTTATCCTGTGATTTTGACCACCACACCAGCGACCATGTATGATCACGGAAACAAACCATGGCAAGTCTGCCTTTTCCCAAATCTTCTGCATATCAGGACATTACATCTTGTCCTTTCAATGACTGCTAAATTTTTGGCGTAACTTCGTGCCTCAAATCATAGACTTGATAGGCAATTGAGGCTTTGGTCAGTAGCCTATGTGTTATGTATACCTAAATGTTTTCCAAACAAATTATTATATCATCTTATAATTGTAGTTCGATCAATGCAAACTTGGTCAAGATATTTTATAGCACATTAAATAACTACTTACAAGACAATCCAATTACGAACACAAATTAATAATTCTCCACTTTCCTTCTGTATTTTTTTATTTCCCGCTGATACTTTTACAATCCGCTTTAGTCGAACCTGCCCAGGTCTTAACTCCTACAACTTTTTTTTAACTCCATTTCACCTGCTCTTACACAACTTTCGCCCGTTCTCGTTAATGTAACCTATTTCCCAAGGGAAATATACTTATACAACGTTTTAAATTTTTCACCGGAAAAAGTTTCTTTTAACGTCTGCTACGTACATTCATAATTACTCATCATTAGTCCTAATTTGAGTTCATCGCGAAACTTTCCAAACGCTATGCTCGACTAAGGGTATTACAAGTTGGGAATTTGCGCATCTACATAGTAGCTCGTGTTTTTTCTAAAAGCGCTGACGAGTAACTGGATTGTACTTTACGGAAACAAAGGAATTCGTGAATTCTTGAATTCGTGTAATGAATGTTTTTATTAAAACCAGTATCTAAAATTTGTTCCATTTATAAAATTTTATATGCTATCCTTCTGATCGTGTCATCAATACAAGCACAATATTAAATTAGACATTGTGCCTCAATAAATGGGCAATTCTAAGGACGTTAATGCTCCATTGTATATCTATCGCCTCTTATATAATAACATCCCGACTTTCACCCCCTTCCAAGGTAGGAAACGATTCCCAAGATTTCCCAGCTAATGTTTCGCTAATCGCCTCAACCTTAGGACGCGACGTAGGGGGGGACAGAGACGTTCCTTGGCCTTACAAATAAGAGACGGCCCAAGTTTCGTTCCGGCCTATCTAAGATGGGAAACTTTCGCAAAACGCTAAACAGGCCCTGTGACATTGACAGAGGTAAGAAAGTTAGTTGTGGAGGGTGTATTCGCGTGAGCCATTAATAACGTTCCGAATTGAATATTACATCGGTTTCTAGCTTGTATATTCTAATATATTGAAGAGATACTATAAGGATGTCGTCAAGCTCCTCTAAACTTATTGTGACTTCGCTAACTCCGTTAGGTGCTCTAATAGATAGACAATGATGAATGGCGGTAGCTGCTGATTGGGACGACAATGAAGATTTAATCGTGCGATTTTTCTTTGGAGAATTGTAAGATTTAGTTTGTGAATTTAAGATTAAGTTAGGGCAAGGATTGGGTCTAGTTCCCAGATAGATTTGACCAATTCTACGATGGATTTCGCAAAGTAATATACTCAGAAACTACACATTCAGAATGGTCCAACTACTGGACTATCAAAAGTTTTGGTTCAGAAAGCTAGATATGGAAATGACCACCACCAAATTTATTTCAAGGAAATTAAAGCAATACCAAGTTTATTATTCGAAAAGCTGTTCTTAAACCAAGAAGAAGAATTTGGAAAATGTTTATACAAACTATTAAGGTCACAGATGTCCACGTCGTATGCCGAAAATACAAGAACAGTGGACTATTTTTGGTTTATTGCTCCCACAAAATTTTACTTTATAATTGTATTAAGTGATGCATCCAAAATAATGGGAAAATATTGAATATAAAGTTGTGGCCGTTGATGCAGAAAACACTTAGAAGCCAATTATTTTCGACAGTAACTGTTTTGTCTAAAATTTCTGGAGATTTGGTTTTCTGAATTATTATGTTTAGAAAACAGAGGGCTGCTATGACTTCATAGCTATTCATATATGTAATTGCAAGTTGTATTTACGAGTAGTATTTCTCTTTTAGAGTTAAAGGGATTCCCAATAATTATATACTAACAATGATAATCATAATTGAACTCAATTGTTCAATAAGTTTCTAGAATAGAAATGAAAAACACGATTTTATGGCTTGAAATGCTTTGTATTATTCAGTATATTCTCCCAAAAGCTCAATACATTTATTTCAACGTTCCTCCAATTTATGAATTCCATCCCTATAGTAGTTTTCCGCAAGGTCTGCAAAATACTCGTCTACGGCTGCTATAACTTCATCATTAGACGAAAAATGCTTTCCACGCATGAATTTTTTAAGATGTGAGAACAGCCAGAAGTCAGAGGGAGCCAAATCTGGTGAATATAGTGGATCATCAAGCAATTCGTACTTCAATTCATTGAATTTAGCCATTGTTAAAGCACTTTTGTGAGCAGGTGCATTGTCTTGATGAAAAAGTATTTTTTTCTTCTGCAAACCAGGTCCTTTTTACGATCTTTTCATCCAATTGATCCAAAAGTTTGCAGTAATATACAGAGTTGATTGTTTTACCAGTTTAAAGATAATCCACCAACAATATCCCTTTAGCATCCCAAAAAACTGATGCCATAACCTTCTTTTCTGATTTTTGGACACCACTCTTTAGCCTCTTGTTTTGATTCAGGATCGTGGTCATAAACCGAAGTCTCATCCATAGTGATGAATGGACGTACAAAATCCCTTTTATACTTTTGAAAACGCTCCACATGTTGTTGAGAAAGTCGCATTCGAATGTGTTTTTATTCCATTGTTAACGACTGCGGCACCCATTGTGCACACAGCTTTTTCAAACCCAAAACTTCACTTAAAATATGGCTTACACCGCCTAATGAGATGTCTAGAGCCTTTATAAGATCTCTCTCAGTCAATCGACGATCTTCCAAAATCATATCCTGTATTTTTGCTATGATTTCTGGTGTTGATGCACGTTTTGGACGTCCTTAACGTGGATCGTCTTCAGAACTAGTACGACCACGTTTAAACTCAGCAACCCAGTTATATACTGTTGCAAGTGAAGGCGAAGAGTCCTTATACACTTTTAACAATCATTCACGAATCTGTTTTGGTTCTACACCTTCCAATAATAAGAATTCAATCACTGCACTTGATTTTTTCCATATTAAAAAAACCGCTGTAAATATAAGACTGAGTTAACAGGTCTACACCAAATTTTCCACGTGTTCATGAAAAAGTAGTACCAATTTTAGAAAAATAAAATGGCGGACCTACTACCGCCATCTATGTGTGATTCGAGAAACTTATTGTACAACCTTAGCTCTAATGCACTAGATCTGCCAAACTGACATAATTTTGACGTGGTATATGTAGTTTCCGACCTATGACGTTCTGTGGATTCTATATCACGTCTTAAATACGTCATTATTTATACAGTGTGTCCGAGATAAGGATCCTAAGCATGGGAATCTCAGTACCTGTAGGAGATACAGCTTAGGTTAAATTAGGAAATAGTTGCGCTCTTTGAAGCTTATTTACATGCCGTGTAGAAACTTGAAAAATTTAGAAAGTGTTATTCGTTTTTTGCTATCTCTTCAAATAAAGTCAAATATTGTCAAATTCCCATTTCTCCCAAATATCTCATCAGGCCATGAAAATTTTTCAAGTTTCTACACGGCATGTAAATAAGCTTCAAAGAACGCAACTTTTTCCTAATTTAACCTAAGCTGTATCTCCTACAGATACTGAGATTCCCATGCTTAGGATCCTTATCTTGGACATACTGTATACATACAAGTAATTTAGTGGTTTATTTTTAGTCTTGGTAATATTATACACAAATGGATTTAGAAACGAAGCCATAGCCGAAGTAGAAGAGCTAGATTTTTCTGAAGCTATAATTTTTGGTCAACAATTACGTCATATTCACTTCATCTATGACTTTAAATTGCGGAAAGAAAAATAGCATATTATCATAGCCGGTGTCATTTAGACTACAAAAGCCTAATAAAGATATTTGAGTGATTGTGATTTTCTGAAAATTTATGACATTTATACGTCAGTATTAGGTCGTGGTCAGTTGGAAATTAGCCCTCTAGTACATATGTCTTCGTGACGAATAGGTTTAAAGACAATGTCACATACCAAACAACAAAATTTGATTTTTATGTTATTCATTTAATGTAAAGGAAATAAGAGTCTAATGTCAAAGTTCAATGACGTCATTTTGACAAATCTACGTCTTTCTAACGTATAATGAAGTAATAATTTTTGGCGTCGATATTATGTCATGTTTTAGCTAAGTATGTAGGTCTTAACTTCCTACAGAAAACAAAAATTTTTCCACTCTAGTATAAATGTTGAAGAACAAACGTTTAAAAAGCTTTGCAGAATAACGCCTCAATAATATCGCTGAGAAGGGATGGATAAGAAGGGGAAATGTATACGTTAGTGTCACATATTTGTCAATCCAGTGCTAGTTTTCTTTTCTGAAGACACAACTAGTCTCCAGAGTATGACGTCATAATTACGACAGACTACTAACTACGACAATCATGTCTCAATTTAAAATTGTTTTAATCAGAAAGAATTTGTGATGGTTCAAGGTTTTGATAATCTATCGCTGGTGTGATATCCAAACAAAATCAAAATAAAGAAATTAGCGAAAATTGTAGTTTGATACCAAAGTTTTAGTGTTATTCATGTTTGAAATGCAAGAAGCACTCCTAATGTTGGTCCAAATTTATGCAAATTTAAGCCATAGTAAGTACAGATGTTAGGCAAGGAAAAAATATGTCTATGGTTGGAAATAAAAAAAATTGATTACGCTCTAACTATGAGGACTCTACCTACCAAATAATCACACTGGCTTCTTGTTTCACCTACAGGAATGGCCAGGAATGATCAAGGCAAGTGCCCAGTCTTAATAATGCTTTAATATTCTCCATGATGTCCTTCATAAATATTTCCTGTTCCTATTAAAGATAGCTTTCAATATATATCTAAGGGTTGGAAAAGTTATGTAAATTCCGGTAACAAAAAATATCAAAAATAGTTCCACCCGTTACCAAACCTTTAGATATCGAAATCCGATCGAAAAAAATACAATACTCCGAAGAACAAATTTAACAACCCACCTGATTCCGAATCGTCCGGTCTGTTCCTGAGCAGGATATGGCTTCCGTCCTCGCGTCTCCAGAGGATCCTCGGTTCCGGTTGGCCCGTCGCCTGACACACCAACGTCACGTTGTCTCTCTCAGAAACCGTAATGTCGCCACTTGTCTTCGAGTCGTCGATGTCCGGCGGCACTGCAACCAAAGAGAGAATATAAAGGAACATGCCAGATGGAGACATAGTGTACGGCGGAGGTTGAGGTGGTTCGTAGCGGTGGGTGGTGTGGGAAGATTGATCGACTACACGCACCATACGACGAGAGAAAGTGGACGTGCCCGGCATAAAAAGACCGGTTTCCGATGTTCATTAGATAAGTGTCACTTTTGCGTGTCGCCGGATGTCCGAACTATAGGAAAAATCACGCAATCCTATCACTAATTAAATGTCCTTGGGATTAAAGGAAAAACTTCTCAATTTCTTTGGTAAATGGTTATCGCCTACGTTACGAGTATATTTAGATAATCATCAGATTTGACGTTATAATTTAGTTTAAAAATACATATCAATCGCACAAATGCGCCAACTATGTATTTATATCCTGTAGAATTGTGGGAGGACTACATAAAAGGGAACCAACAAAAGCTCTGCGTCTCGCGGAGCTTTATAGCGTTGCCGTTTAATCTAAGATACGAGAACTTGATATAGCACACGACTGCTTTCATATTAGTGACTCTTATATATGCCATCTCTTTAATATCCATCTGCTGAAGATACTCAGATGGAAGCAATTCATGTTCCCAGCATTTCCGTATTACAATATTACAACAAAAACTCGAATTGCTTTGCGAAACGTATTTACAGATTTATTTTTGTCAATAGAGGTATTAAATTCTCCGCAAGAGTTTACAACTTCGAGTAACTGGTACTGGGAGTATTATTAGCGTAGCACTGCTAGTATTGAGTGCATAGTCTTCGCTCCAGCATCGTAGACTAATTTTACTAATTACAGCTGCGATTTGCGAATTAAAACTAGACTTGAGTACGAAGTAAAAAGATGTATACAACAGTATGTTGAGGATATTTAATGAATAAATAAGTTCTTTATTGTCTTGTGCACCTGTGGTGCTCGGATTTTAGAAATAGGCGGTGGTGATTAATACCAATAGAAATGTCTGGAAGAACACCACTTAAGAGTGCATATATTTTCTGAAGTACTATGTCTGAGATCTAAACGAACGCCCATTTAATTTCATTTCAGGAAGATCTTTCATAAGACCTCCACCCAATTCGAGATCGTGGCTTATACCAAAACCATTTTCTCTCTCATGAGTTTCAGCAAAAACTGAATTGCTATTCAAGTACCAACAAATTTTCCTTCATAATCCATTTCGTCTTAAGGCCCCTCTATCTATCTTCACCATTTTGAGAGCATCTTATCCATGTGGTACTCTTGCCATTTCTACATTTGTCCCTCTAGCTACAGCCTCTCCACCTTCTGTCTGCAGTTAGGAATCCGATTGGAAGGACCTCCTCAATTAGACCAATTTCTTTTGTTGCCCTAAATCTGCACCAACGCCAAGTTTTGCCACATACCTAAAACCTTTATCACGTAGAAACTAAATAATCTAACTTTGAACATTGAAATTGAGTGAACCTATTTTTTGTCTAATAGATAAAACCTCAACGTCTCCTCTTTGTGGTATCACAACTGGTACAACTTCAACTACAAGGCCCAGAAGTTCTCTCTATGTAGAAACACAATTCTGAGAAGGCCTTCATAGAAGTAAATAAAAGCCTTCACTACTTACGTTCATAATTCTAAGATTCTGGTATTATTTCATTCCCCAAACGAGAAGAGGCTATTTTAAAGATGAGTTTCGGTAATAAACTGCCACAAGGTACTACAAAATGCATTTATAACATCTACGTTGACAATTTTTGATAATCTTCTGCGCATGTGTGTAAAGATTGCCGCTTCTTTAGAAAAGCATCTACTGTTTGTCTGACTTTACGAAATCCATACTGGATTTTCAAGGAACTTGCTTTGCTGCCAGCCTCGCCGTAATAATTTTGTGTATTGATATTTGAGAAGAAAATCTGGCCATACCATGTCCCAACCCCCCAAAAAATCGTGGATTACTTTTTGCAACAAAAAATGATAAGAAGCAAGCTGAAAATGGCAAAACCGGACGAGTACGAAATGGTAGAGACTTCAAAATTTTTATGTGGTGAGGCTGGCCTGGTTTTGGAAACCATAAAAGTCTCATAATTCGATTAACAGCACTAAACGACACAAAATAAGCACAGGATGATAGAACCGAAGAAAAGTCGTAATACTAGGGTGGTTGGGCAGTTGACATGTATTTTATTTAAGCATACTCTTGCAACCCCATAATAAGTGCAGAAATAATACTCAGGAAGTTACTGAATATTTGAGCACTCAGTTGTGACCGTGTGCCTTTATTTTGTCTTCTGATTTGATAAATCCATAATGGACTTTCAAGAAACTTGCTTCGCTGCCAGCCCCGCCGTAATGATTTTGTGTATTGATATTTGAGAAGAAAATCTGGCCATCCCATGTTCCAACCCCCCAAAGAATGGTGGATTACTTTTTGCAACAAAAAATGATGAGAAGCAAGCTGAAAGTTACAAAAACGGACGAGTACGAAATGGTAGAAACTTCAAAATTAGTATGTGGTGGAGCTGGCCTGATTTTGGAAAACATAAAGGTCTCATAATTCGATTAACAGTACTGAACGACACAAAATAAGCACAGGATAATAGAACCGAAGAAAAGTCGTAATATTAGGGTGGTTGGGCAGGTGACATGTATCTTATTTTTACCCATACTTGCTGATTCAAGTGCTTGGTGATAAGAAATTTACATTTTTGCAAAGACAGTTTTTTAGGACGTATTTTGCATAGTAGATTATCAAGAGATATTGTTTGTCTAAAATCTCCAAACTACAGCAGTCCAAACAATCCTCACCTTAACAGTTTTATGACATTTTGGCCAAACCTAATGGTTCCAGACCTTTGATCTTTCTGTGGGGTTCAAGTGCAGTTTTTACATTGGAATGGTCTTCATGGCAAAGTTATATAAGACTTCTACACTGATATGGAAGTAATCTTCCAACATCATCAATGTTGATAATGCTGTAGATGGCCCAAATTTTCCCACTTTCTCTCTTCCCTAAAGCATATTACTTTTGCAACCTCATAATAAGTGCAATGAATATTTGAGCACTCAAGACCATGTGGCTTTATTGTGTCTTCTAATTTGCTAAATTTTTAGTAATCAGTGCAATTTGATTGCTAGTGATGAAAAATCATACCGGCAGTTAAAATTTCATAATGAAAAGCCGGAAACCTGTTATGACTAGGCTGGGATTTAAGGGGGTTCCTCCTCGTTCTAGTATAGAAAAAAAAAACAGAAAAGAAATTAGTGATCTTTGGGGAGTCAGCTGTCAGCAGGATGAAGGAACCACAACGATTACTTCTGAATTGAATTCTTTGCAAATCTAATTTCCTATAAAACTTTTTTGGAATGCAATATCATCTCTGGTTCCTAAAGATTTGTCCCCTCTTGTGATACGGCATTTAGTGGAGTTGGGCATTCTTTCTTTTGATTTATGGATTCAGAGCTTGGTCATAACTGTTCCCTGTTGATTCTTTCGCACTGACGGTTTTTTTTTCTATTTTTTAAGGAGATGCTCCAGTATTATTAGAATTGGATACACACTTTCTTTAACTATTTTCTTATAATTTAGCTTTATTTTGCTATTTGCCACCACTGTAAACAACATCTTCCTTTGGACTCGTTTAATTATGGTTTTGTTCCAACTTCCTCAGCACTTTAGAACTTAAAATTTCCCTTTTTTACGAATCTAGAACCATTTTTCTTTAAAAATGTTAGAAGCTACAACGATAAAAAATAAAAATTCAGAATTCAAAGCACGATTCCAAGTTATCATTGCTAGACTATCCAAGCATGCACCAATTAGTCTCACATGAACGAAGTGATATATTGCCTTTGACACTGTACGATAGAATTCAATTGTTCGTCGAATTACTTGCGACGTTACCGATCTTGTTCCTGACGCACGATTTCTGGAATAGACGAGAACCTTTTAACGTTGGAATCAGGTGCGAAGTACCTACCATCCTGCAGTAATGTCGCACAGTCGTAGTTCACTTCATAATGCATTTGAAATTGTAATGCGACTAAATTTCCTTACCGAACGGTGAACGAAGAATGCTCCACGCGCTCTAGAATTTAAAAATATATTGGATCCGCCGAATAAATCGGCACAGACGTCCTATTCCTTGGAGATTTGAAGGTGAGGTATGTGTGTGCCGGCGCCAGAGCACACGGGACGGAATATTTACGTACGATTTCTAAAGGAAATGTGGACGGAATCCCGGCGAATGCAGGTAAATTCGCTGGAAGGTTATAAGCGAGAAATTTCGAGTGGTATCAGGTGCAAGCGTTAGGTGCTGCTAGGACGTGATACTATTTCCGATTTGATGGCGAATTGTAGGGATTTCGTAGTCGGTCTTTTTGTTGTTAGATAATTAAAATCATTGTGGTAAAGCTATGGAATAAGAATTTTAAAGATTAATATGTTATCCACTTTATTTATTTCACCAACAGAATTTCTTATTTACTTCAGCGCCTCATTTAACTCCCAAATGCGGCGCACGGGCGCGTGAAATATTACCACTCCGTGGCACCGCAGTAGGCCGGTCAGGCTGAGGGCCTATTGCCCTCATTTCTCTTATCATCCGGGGAGCATCTGGACCGAATGGAACTAGAGATGCAAATCTTCACGCACACTAAATCAGGACAAATCGTCGCGGGGATCAGTACTAAAGTGGTGTCAATTTATACGAGGGGGAGTTTCGGGTCGAAAATCTCGTCGCCGCAAATGTTGCGTGCCTTTGATTAGTGTGAGTTTCCTTTCACTTTTTTTACGGCTGCATTTGTCTTTCCTCTTGTTTAATTCCGGTTGCTTTAGCAAGTGGGATTCGTCGGAGGTGCCGGGTTTATCGCCGACATCAATAGAATGAATCGACTGTGTGGGCAGCTTCGATCTTTAGGAAGCTATTTTGGACTTAAATTTCTGATTTAGTAAATATCAGAGTTGGCATTTCTATAACCAAGACAATAATGTCAAAGGGAGCAACTTTTCGGTAAACAAACAGAAGAATACAAAAGAACAACAGTCGACAAATAAAACTGAGTGCCTTCACTGTAAGTATCAAAACCATCCAATCGAATAATTCCCCCAAAAACATTTCACCTTAATCGCATCGAACTTTTGCGTAAATATACTCCGGCAAACGACCAACTTCTCGTATAAACAGCACAAAAAAATAAACTTACCCCGACGACGGTACCACAAATTCTGGCGAGAGCGACGTAATCGTTCAGTAAACTTTATCGTTGCGTACACAACATACGGGACATCCCTTTTTGCGAGGACGCTAATCGATTTAAAAACCGTTCGACTTCTACCCTCGCATCCCTATCCTTTGGTCATAGAGAAATCCCGACAACAATGACGACTTCATCTCAGCCCGCATGCTAGCAGGAGAATCGGACTTTAAGGTCCTAAACAGGATCGAACGTAATCTCGCTTGACCCCCTTTTTCGATTAAGTTCCGATGTTCTTTGAGAATCGAGTTGGACTGGTAGAAAGAAGTGACGTAGAAGGGGATCATAGGTAAGGGTCTCTCATACATTTTTAAAAATATTTTGTTCCGTTGTAGATGGGATCGTATCTCCTTTAAGATGGAGTAAGCCATTTCTTGAATTTTCATAGTTTGATGTAATTTGAGCCACTTTGTTTAGGTGTCATCTGGCTAAAATTGAGTTATTTTTCTTGTAGTAACTCTAATATTGTAATAATATAATAAAAAAATGAAATGTGTGTCTCTAGTTTGAATTTTACGTTTGACAACTGTCAAAATTTGACGTTTTCAGTTGCAGTTGCACTAAATTCTTTGAGGGTTTTGAAGGTGCGGTTGAAATAAACAGCATAGTGGAAGAATTTTTATATTTTCGGATCCACTGTCTGTATTTAGACAGAACTTTTATTTCAGCGAAAACGAATTGAAGAATCTGATGCACATAAACAATGGACGTTATGTTGTCTCCCTTCGATCGCAAAGATTAGGCACATTACCTCCAACGTCAAAACAGAAGCAAGACTTTAGGCCATTCTCTTTTGAGCCAGAAAGATATTGTAGAAGATATGTTATTATAGACGTCAGATATAGCATAGGATTAGTCTCTGCTAGGCCAGCTGGTATTAAAACTAGCTCAGAAACCTTTTCAGGCAACCAAAACGAAAATCAAGGTAATTTTTCGTTGGGTATTCTCGATGTTGCTTTATTTTGAAAATGTTATCATCACAGAGGGCAATATCTTTTCCGATGGCGAAGTTCAGTTTTCCAAAGAGGGTTCGATTGATTTTAGACTCCTAGCGTAAATAGGTTTGCTTCTAGACCCAAAATTTATTTTCACCAGATCTAAATTGACGAATGAGTAACATATTGTTCTTGAGGAAATGAAATTCTAATTCCATTCACAATCTGCCTCAGAAAGACATTGGATCCGCCTGTGAGGTATTTGAGTTTGGTATTAGATACGAGATTAAGTTTTAGCCAACACCTTTTAGCTGCAACAGTAAAATATTTACCATTCTCACAGGGGAAAACCTGTCTGAGCATATGGATGAAACTCACGATTTACAAGGCGGTTCTTCAAAATTGGTGTTGTCGCCTTCAAAGTACCGCTTGATCCAGTTCTCAAACTATTTGCGGTACTCGATTTTCGGTATAACCATCGGAGCCGTCTTCGATTTTTCCATTATTTCCTCTCGGCTGTTAAAACGCCTTCCCCGTAATGGTTTTTTTGAGTGATATCAAACAGGAAAAACTTGCTGTTAAATCAGGTGAGTTTTCTTCACGGATAAATTCACCAACACCGTCGTAATCCATGAGAACTGCATTATCAACTTCCTTTTCGACGTGCTTTTTTCTGTCATGGCTCATTGGATGCTCGCCACTCCCTCGTCTGATGTCTAGATTGCGTGTCGTACTCATAAGCCCACGTCTCGTCTTCAGTAAATATGCGTTTGATGAATGTTGGGTCGGATTTGGCCTTGGACATCCATCCCATGTGTGATATACCAATTTGCTGATTGTTATTTTACAGTTTTCGGTCCCTATTTCTTCCACTTTATCGATGGTTTTATCGGTTTTCGATGCCCATGGCCTACCCCTGTGTTTATCATCTTCGATGAACTCACGACCAGGTGTAAAGCGTTTTATTTTTTTGCGTTTTTACTATTAAAGCGCAGTTTTGCTTTAGAGTATCATTGCTGATACAGTTTTCCGACATTTCCAAGATCTTGGCACCATTGAATCCGTTTTTAAACCAAAATTTAATACACATTCGTTGTTGCAAATTTAGTTCTATTGAAAAAATCGAAATATGAACAAACACAGATGTACTAAACACTGCATCCATCACTTTAGCAAATGTCAATGCTGAAATCTGGCAGACAGGCGTGGCAATCCACAACAACGAATCGGTTGACTGAGAACGCCATACGGTGGTGATTTCGGGAACTTCTTGATCAAGGTGGGATTCCAAAATGTGATATCATAGTTGAACTGTACTGTACTGACTCATGCAGCACTACTTATCCGAAGGATTTTTTACATAATACCAAATAGTGCTAGATTACTGGATCAGTTCAACAAAAATTTCAACCATTTTCTGATTACCTATATGCTCGAGTGTTCCAATTTCTTTTGTATGTATTTTTGTTTGATTGCACCAATCTTCTTCCCATAGTATTTAATGTTTAGAAATACTGCTCCTGTCCAACTTCTTCAGTGTCTGTTACTAATTTGTTTGATGTCTTGCATTTGTCGAATAATTTCTAATTTGTATAGCTATTCTCATCCACATTGCTTTCGAATGCATCTGCGCATAATATTCTTTATTTGTTTACTGCTTTTGATATTTTTGACAAGTGACGGTCGTCTTATTCTTTAAGTTTTGTTGCGCAATCCTTTCTGACTTTTATTTTCTGAATCCACAGCTTTACTGCTTCTCTATATTTTAATTTCAGGTGGTTTTCCACTTAGAAGTCCTTAAAGCAGGAATGAATTAAATCATTAATTCATTCCAGAATACAATCCATGTTGAGAGCCCTCCTATCATCACTGACTTGGTGAAGGATGTGTAATAGGCAGTTAAACTTTCGCATTGGACAGGCTGTAGCAACATAGTAGATCGTTTGTCTGACTTGTGCTTTCAGTATTCGCAACGGGCGTGATTGGTCTATATTCGGTTTACAGTGCTCCATAACCTTCTGGGGGGATCAAGCCTAATAAGTCTTCCACTACAAGTCTCTGGTTGTCAGGGTTGGATGCTTCCCATTGGTTTCCTCACGAGTGAGGTAATGTCTCGGTTTCCATAAAGGATTTCTAGTCTCTAATCTTGTGCCCTGGTTTGTAAGGTCCTGCAGAATAGGAAGTTCTATATTATTGCAAAATTTATCTCATTTCTTGTTCAAGGCAGGAGTCATACGGTGGAATGTTGGATAAAACTGGGAGCCGTTAGAGAAGAATAGTGAAGGAGATTGTTCTCATCGTGCCATTAAGTTGGACATCGACTGTGACTGGCTTTCAGTTTAGCTGCCGCCCTGATCCTAATTAATGATAAAGATGTACAGCAGTACTCTCCTAGCATCGATTTCTTGCATATATCAGTTCTAATCAATAAGTCTGTCTGGATATACAATAAGTTGAAGTCGTTCACTCTTTTCCTCTGCAGTTTATTCATCACGTACATACATTAATAAAGTTGGATATATTAGCGTGAATGCAGCAAACGAACACCTCCATAACGTGACTTTTATTATTATTTTCGTTATTTATTCGCCGAAGAAAGGTGCTCACCTGCCATTTTCTAAACGACGTTATCGCATATTCGAACGCTAGAATATTGCTTCTGTGGACACTTAAATAGCATTTTAGTAGCACGTTACGCCAGTAATTCCACGTCTTTTAAACGTGTATGTGCGGTCTTTAAATGCGCATTAAAAACCATCGTAGAGATAAGTCAAATCGTTTCTGTGAGATGTTATTCGGTAATATATTTTACGCTGCGTTTATTACCATTTTTCCTTTATCTTTACAACGTCCTCTCTTAAATGCTGTGTAGAATATTTTACTGCGAGTTTTGTATTTAATATTTTAAAAATGTAGCGAGATTAATCTGCTGGAGATGGATGGGTGTATAAACAACAAAGAAAAATTCGCTCTGAAAATATTAAGCGGAAGTAATTCGAGAGGAACCCGTTAAGAAGGCGTCTATTTAGTTTATTTCTCGAGATAATGATATTTAAAGTTTTAGCGATTTAAAATTTAATTAAGAGCAATTCCAGACACGATTCTAAATTCCGTCAATAAATAAACTAAAAAAAAATATTGCAGGAATTTACAGTTTGGAACAATTCGCCGAATAAATCTGTAATATCGTTCAAACTTTACAAAACGGAACTTAAACATCTGCTACTCTTAAACATATTTCGCTTTATTGTTTCCTGAAAAGTTAGAAACTGCTCCATTCTTGAAACTCAATCATCTATAGTCGAAGTCGTTCCGAGAGGGAAGAAAGGGAAATGGCTCCCTTTGTATATCAATAAACTATTCATCTTTTAGCTAGCTAGAGCGTTTACGTTATGCTGGCCGTCGCAGCTTTAATGTAAAACCACGCGTCTAACATAAATAACTTCTTTTCTCTTGTGTGACGGGAAAAAGATTCGGTATTTTCTCAAGTCGACCCTTCCTCGTAGCCGGCCCGGGCCACAAGCAAACACACAATATTTTCGCTACCCCTAAGGCTACCACACAATGGATATCACTCAAGGGGGCTCCTGCATGTGTGCGTCCGACGAAGGGGCCATATTTTGCACTCGAGGCTTCTTTTCAACATAATACACGATGTCCTGTTTATATTCTGAACGCATTCTATGGATATTGTTCGGTTGTGGATATATTTTTTTCAACGGCTGATGCCTTTTGTTCCGATGTTGCTTTCCATCTAATGAAAAAATTTGTGCCATCCAATATAGTATTTGGGAATAAAGTTATGTCTTCTATTTTTCAATTTATTTCAAATCATTGCTAGTGTTTTCAGGAAATGTGGTGCAGTCTCGGTCGTCCTTTCTGCTTGGCCTATCTCAATCAATATGTGAATGACAAAAAAATTGGTGGCCATGGAACTGTACAGTCATCTATACTGCAAAAAAAGTTTAAAAATATAAAACCACAATCCTGCTAGAGTTTAGAAGGTTCCCAGAGGATTGCGTTTTTATTAAACTTTGTAGCAATGTATTATAAATCGTAAACGTTGAAATGTTTTATGCGAATTTATCTCTATAAATTTCTGCGCAAAAACCCATACTTTTTGTCGCTCAAATTCACTGTACTGCATTTAGTCCGAAGTTAAAGCCACCACCCAGCCCTACCAGAACTACGTGCGTACTCGCTAACTAAAAATTCAACACATAAAACCTAGCGGAGAACTTCCGGAGCGACAGCGGAAAAAAAACCAGCAAACACTGCGGAACACATTGTCAGTTGGACGGAAAAGGAGCTTAATGTTGTTTTATATATTTCTATCAGAGGCGTATTCCGTCGTAAAATAAATAGGAGGGGGACGGTAGTGCGCGTGCTACGTAAGCAACTCACGAACTTTTTTCACCCATTTTAAAAAATAACCAACGCACTAGGCCGGACATTAACGCCTAAATTCCTTATCCGACGTTGCACAACTGCCGTTCTTATTTGTTGCCGTTTGGAAAAATGAGGGTTGCTCATTCTGGGAATTCGTTTAAGTATGGATTGATGGGTGTCCGGATTAGGATTCCACTCGGAAGTTGGAGATGGGGTAAGAAAAAGAAATGGTTGAATTGATTTCGAGTAGCGGAACGTGACAGTAATTTTTAAAATATGATTACAGAATTTGAAATTGAATTTCAATTTTTTTTTAATTTATCTTTCTTAGTAAATGGAGCCAGCGATGGACGTTCGCAATGTCGACTATCGCGCGCGTGTCCGTAAATGTTTGAAGCTGACGTCTGTCAAAATGTATGCAATATCTGTGCTTAAAGTTTACCACCCTGAGAATGTCAGTTGGTTTATTCCTGTATGGCCATAGTCGCACGTCTGTATTTTGGTTGGGTTTTAGTATAGGTTTTCTGTTCAATTTTAGACTTCGTTTTAGCTTTTCCTTGTATTGTTTATTAGCAATAAACATTTCCAAAGGGAAACATATTGTGTTTGATTTTAAAATACAACTTTAATAATTATGCTTAAAGAAACTACCGCGTGGGACGCTAATGACAATTCTTGCAATTGAAATCAAATGTAGTGTTACAAACTTAATCAAAATTTGACAGTAACTGTCAGCTTCAAACATTTATGGACACGGTGTATGTTAGCAACACTAATTTAATCTGGAAAGACTGAAATGTTGCCTACCTTGACTGTCTAATTTCATTGTTATCTGTTTAGTTGTCAAAATGGAGATCTGACAGGTAAAGGTTATGTCACCATAGTTGGTATTGACGTTTAAGCTGTAAATTCTGGTGACTCTTTCAATGAGCAAAGAGCAAAAGCCATGCCAAAACTATGTAAGCAGAAAGAAATTACGTCTCCTCACAAGACATTGTTACATTGGAGAAGGCAAGGATAAGTCTGAAACAGAATAGCGACTGCAGGTTCCGCAATCCTTTGTCTCCAATTAAGGACAATTTGCAGGCAAAGACTACAGATATCTTGACAAGGGGCGCCAGTTATTTAGTCGTCTAAAGTATGAATCTCCTTTTTACATTTATACCCAATACATTGGTGCATTAACACCCAACATATTTGTCTTATTCTTTCCTCAATACCGTCTTCCTCTTGGTCTTTTCCATATTTTAAAAAATTGGTAATAATTATGATTAGGAATCCTGCTGCATTCAGCAGGAATCCTCTGGCGAATGCACGATTAAATATTTGCAATAATATGGAATAAGGAAAGAACAAAATAAGTTGCTAGAAGCATTCTGAAGCAGCCAAAAACTTTTACACGTAAAATTCTAAAGAGTGTCCTTTTAGCAATTACTTTCCTAAATTAAACCCAATATAACACTCAAAATCCATTAATACTAAAAGAATTAAAACCAAAGTATTCCCACACCTAACCGAATTTGCCCAAGTCGAATGCACGTAATCCTGCAATTTGTAAAATAAATCTACCCTTTCGGCAATCGTAAAAAACCCGATTCGTGACTACATTGTCCTTATAAGCAAATGATTCAGCCCACTCCTCTACTCCCCAGAAAAAAAAGACCTATTCGTCGCTCCTAATCCTGAATAACCACCAATCGAGTATCGTTTCCGGCGATGTTTATGGTAATCAAGTTTAGTACTCGGCCGCCACTTCCAGCGTTTTACGGCACCATTTTCTTCTTCCCCATCACCAAAGAGCACACGCAGCTCTCAAGTTCCCTTACACCATCATACTTTTGGATATGACTCTGATGTTGTTCAGCCCTCATTTTGGGCCTTATAGGCGCAATTTCGTCAGCTACGACTTTTCAATGTGATAGGATTTCGTCCAGTCAACGTATTATCGACTATAAAACGCTTTTTCCGCGGCATAAAATCGCGTCGGGTGAAGCAGGCTATGTTATCGTAAACTTTAAAATTTAGTGCTAGATGCGGTAGGGTGACGTTACCCCCTGACGACGAGGAAATTATGTGGATATAATAATGAAAATCTAGTTATAACTAGCAACAAATCTAAGCAAAATTCGAAGCCAACATGTTATATGTCCTGATAAAATAAACAGTTTCTAGTTCTGGATAAATATGAATGAAGGTTGCACGAGAATCAAGTATTCCATCGTAAAAGATTTACTGCCACTAGAAATGAGAAAAAATCATAAAATTGTCCCGCATAAATGAGGAAGACTGAACTAGGTTGCTGACACAGCAAATGTATTTAATGGCTACATTTACACAATAGTAGGATGGGAAAAGATTATTTTATCTTCTGTTTCGTCTAATGAAAACCGTCTTTTGTGTTTCATATACATATTCAAGATGTCAATATTCGAAATATTCATTTTGAATCTATTCATTGTAATAACTAGAATAATTTGGTCAAAGGAAGGAGATATAAACTTCAACAGGAATTAACATCCATGTATGAATTTGGGTAATAAGGAACTTTCAATCTTCAGTAATTATCAAAAAGTATGTACTTCACAGGTGCATTTACAACATAAGAAGGAGTAAGCTGAAGGAATTTGCTTAAACAATACATTTCCAATTCCTCCAAGGTTTACAGATTTGCACTTGAATTTTTTATTCTTCCTAATCACTGGACTATTTGTAAGTGGTTATCAATAGCAGAGTGCAGCGCATATTTTTTAGAAGAAGTTGTGTAGTATTGCAAACAACGAACTAATACATGTAAATAAATATCTTCTTACTATGACATAGCAAAATCGGACATTGAACTTCTCATGCGTGAAATAATTATTTACCTGTACAAAAAATTTTAACTATTGTATAGGTTAATTTTTACCAGACAAAGCATCCCTAGCGGTCAAATGTAGCTATTAAATTGCTGTTTAAAAAATGGCTGAAGTTGCAAAGGACAAAGACATTTAATTTTTTATAATTTTTTCACTTAATAAAGTTCATATTTCTGTTCACACTTCCAATATTGATGCTTTTTTCTACTTCATGTTTTAATAATATTGGATGTAGGTAATGAAGAAACAACCTAAGTCCATGTGGTATTTGAAGTTCTGGCCTCGTTTGAGATTACCTATTGTTACTTGTTACCCTTTATGCTGTTGGATGTATATTGTGGTAAATTTCAGAATTCGTCAGAAAATAATAAATAATAATAAATAATAAAGTTAAATAGTTGTTTTTTTTAATTATCTCTAAACTGGTTAATTCTGATTTAGAGTGATTTTGAATTCAGCGATTCAATTACTCAAGTAAAACTTTCCAAAACTTATGTTTTTTTACGACTCTGACAAGTAGAAGAAGCTACAAGGTGTTAGAAGGAGGAGATAAACTCTACATACGGTGGGTTGCATACTCTTTATATGGCCTCTGTTAACAACTACAGAGTGAGTCAAAAAAAATGAAAACAAGTTGAATTTCCTGCCAATTAGACCAACCTGTGGTTTACTCATAGGCGTTTCAATAAGCACTTCGAAGTGGGTACACAAGCCATTTCATTTAATAATAAAGAAATATTTTTATTCTTACATAAACAAAATAATCTTTTTTTAAAACAATAATATAAGAAATATCTACCATAACTTTCTAAACACAAACTTACACGCCATTTCATGGTGTCAAATAATGCTACCTTATTTTCGTAATACTAACCTCTTGCAACTCTTCTAACCTAAGTATGTACAGTCATGGACAGATAGAATGTCCGGGGGTACGGAGTGCAAGCTGCGCTCCTGATACAATTCGCTTGACGGCAGAATCGATATTGTATCAGGAGCGCAACATGCACTCCGTATAGCCGGACATTCTATCTGTCCATGATAGTACATACATATGTAGCCGACGCTGAAAAATCTTATTCTTTAAATATCCAAACAACAGTTGTAATCGTTTTAATAAAATCTAACAAAAACACGAATAAGATAACAGAACGAACAAGATAACATGAAATTATAATAACGCCAAACACCTACAAACATGAGCCGATTATGAAAATGCTGTAAAGTAGCGGAAGTATTTTCTTCTTCTTCTTTTACTGGCACCGTGATCTTCATGCGATCCACTCAGCCATCTGCAGACATTGGAGATTGAGCAACAAAGCTCGCTTGGAACACGTCCATATCCCCAGATTATAACACTGACTAGAGTCTACATTCTAAGCTAAGCAAAGGCTAGGGATTAAGCATATCTAGCGCGGATAAGGAGTTTAGTCAAATTCCTATTCCATTCGCATTTAGCAATTTGTATAAGAGTCGCAGTACTCTGATATCTTCGGTGGCTAATAAACCGCATATATTAAAAGGCGGTTGTTGACCAAGGTTCATTAAGTCCAGATAAAGTTCCGTTGTTTGCGCCTTTCTCCTCTCACACCCAAAGAATACATGGTTGGCATCCTCTTCCACTCCGCAATCGCGGTTTGGCTATTCCATCATCTTCAGGCGATACAAATGTTCATTCAAATGATTATGATGAAATCTCAAACGACAAATTGTTGTTATGAACTTGCGTCCGTCAAATTTTATTTTGGAAAACCATGGCTTTGTCCTTTGTCCACTTGTCCCTGTTCCCATTCTTGTTCGACTTCCAGACTCCTAATACTTTGAAGGTCAAGCGGGTAAATTTCGCTACGCCTGACTTCTCCTCGCGCTCCTTCCACTGCCAAATTATCTGCCCCTTCGTTTCCGGAGATACCCCAGTGACCTGGTACCCACAGCACCACAATTCGCCCAGCTCTATTATATTCTAGTATTAGCTTCCTTATCTGTACTACCAGTGGGTGTGCATGCGCACTGTAACCTTTTTTGGTGACCTCTTTAACTCTTTGCTGCACGGGATTTTAGACATTTTCCAGGCCCTTGCTGCACGGATAATTCAATTTGTGAAGTCCTTACTACTAGAGAGAGATAGTTCTGAAAAAAATGTATTTTTTGCACAATATGGTCTAGCAGAGCACTCTTTTGGAGTTTCAAAAGACTAATTGGATCAATTCTGCTGATGATTTATGAGCTGGATGCCTTTTGGATATAGCCAAAAGTGTAAGAAGAAAGTTTCTATTGAATGGTCAAGACTTTAATTGAAAGGTAATTTGGGGAATCCTTATTGCCATAGGGGAATAATTCTGAAAGATTTTCTAACGAGATTCTTATAGATTTGTACTTCTTCCACCATGCGGTCTAACAGTATTATTACAAATCTCTAATAAGCATGGAATCAAACTTTGTGTCAATGAAGGTCATGTCTATGCAGCTTCCTACAGCGTTTAACTAACTTGTAAATCACGCAAAAGAAGAATTAGTTTATACCAGGTCGTAGTTATTTCGGGATCGAGTGATTGGACAAACGCAGAACTGGTCTAAAGTTAATTTATACTTTAGACCAGCTCTTCGACTTCTTCGTTCGGATACGACCACTCCAACATACCTAAATTGTCATTGAAGACAATAGGCCTTTCAGCCGAACGGCTTCTTAGACTATACAAATTCACGAAGATAAAAAAGCTTTGTCGTTGGAAAATTTTCAAAATCTTCCTTTTTTATTGTGAGATCGCCACCCTTTTCTTTGGAAATTTTTTATCGTTTTTAATGTTGTTCTTTAAAAACTAATAGCTTTCAGAATTATTTGACGTTATTGCCAGATATTTGGGCATGTGAAGTTAACCACCGATTTTTAAAAATTTTGAAAACAATAAAATTGTTATCTTTTTTTTTCAATGTTTAGTTATCATGAAATAATTAACCCACCACTCCAATTTTTGAAAATTGAATAATTGAGAGTTACTTTCGAGGAGGGGGTGGTACGTTATTCTAAGGAATTGATCTCTGAAACTCAAAAAGCAAGAATAGTCGTCGTGATCTTTACAGCATATTGGTGCGGTTCTATTTTTTGCTGAACATACTAGCTTTAAAGCTTTTGGAAAGCCCCCACATCGGTTTGTTGTTAATCATGTCATATTCATCAGAATCAATCAGAAATTTTGCTATTGCTAATACTATTAGAAGGAAATGGGGATAGATGATCTATAATTTCCATCACTACCCAGCTAAATGTATCCAATTTTGTAGGTGGTCTAATTTGTGGACCTATGGGTTACAACTTGGCGGAAGTAGGTAGTCCAAACTGTAATTCTAAATGCAGCAAAGAGTTAAACGCGGCTTGAGAATCAGTCAAGATAATCATATTAGCGACCTGCTTCTCCTTTCCAATTATAATCGCCCTTAGTATTGCGTATAATTCCGCATGGTATACATTATGGAATTCACATAGCCATCCCGCCTCAGCTACATTCAACTGGCGGCAAAAAACTCCATACCCGACTCGCCTGGGGTTGCCATACACCGAGCCGTCGGTATAGGACGTGGTGCTTTCCGGATATCTTTCGTATAGCAGATGTTGAACCTTCTGCATCACCCCTGGATCATTCTTGTCAAGCTCATCATAAATCACACCTTCTATATCCTCCATGATTTCAACTGGGTTAAGGGAATAACAAAATTCATGTCAGTTTTTTTACCATTAGTCTAAACTCCGTCTTCAAAACCTTACCCTATTAAAACAGGCTTTTTAAATATTTTTTTTTGGCAGGGAAAAAATGCAACTCGTTTGGATCGATCGCGAAGTGAGAAGTGTGGGACACACTGCAAGCAGCATACCCGCTAAAAACCCTTAATGCCTTTTACAGTACTCGAGAACGTGCCCTTGCTGTGGGCATACATCATCTACTGCAGTCGGTGCCTTTGCTTATGGAGCTCATCCGCTTCTTTTTTTGGACATTATCTCGTGTATCATGTTGTGTACCAACCTTCACATGTAAAGTTGGAACCAAGGTCTCGGGTGTTAATGTTCGTCCTATAGTTCTGCGCCCATGCCACCTTATACAGGCCAAGATTTGTGTTCTGGCGTATCAAGTCTCCCGCAATAAATGCCACTTTCTCTCCCATTCAGTGATGATATTATTTTTGACCTGGCTGGTTATTTGCATCTTCGGTCGTACATGAACGGCCGCTCCAGGAAAACTGTTTTGTAGACCCAAACCACTCCCAACAGCATTCTCTTCTGTAGTAGTAGTAGATTTTTACCACATTCCTCCCTTCTGCTCGGCTGTGCTAACAGCGTCCTTTATATGCGCTCTAAAAGATCCTCTCTCGTCGAGAGTGACGCCAAGGTATTTAACTGTTTTGGACGATTCCAACATCGAAGTCTGGTATAGCAACGAATTATTGGGGCTAGCAAAAATATTATTAGTTTTTCTACTTGTAAATACATAAATATTAAAATTATTTTCTTGGTCGGTACTTTAATCGTACAGACTGTCATTCCTCCTAAGTAAAATAAATACTGAAAACCCTGGTGCGGATCTAACAGCTATTCAATATAATCGATTAATCTCAAGCCGCACAGTATTAAAAAAACACTAAATTTTCTGCAGCCAACACCCAAATAATGCCTCTAATTACGAAAACGTAATTAAACAATTAAGAAGAAGAAATTGCCTAATTTCCGCAATGCACCCTACTTTATCGACACGACCGCGAAGCAGAATCTATCCACCATCGGTTTAATGTCTTTTAAATCATACTCGCCGTTCTTCCAAGCTCGCCGAGTAATTAAATTTTATATTCTTAATTAATTCCTGACTATTATACATTTTGCCATTCCTCCTGAAATTAATTTAACAAAACAATTGCTCTGCGCCTTGGTTTTCCGCTTTCATCCGTAGTACGTTCGTCCCTCTCTTATTCGGGATCGTATCTGACCGCGAACGGGAGAAAGATGAACGGAGCGTGAACCTCTATTTTCCTGCATTTCTAAGAAAGAAATTGCCCGGGTCTTGAAGACTATCGCCTTCTAATTCGTGACGGTTTTCACGATGGGCCGTTCGCATAATTTTGACTGAATTTTCTTTCCTGAGATAATTGAATTTTGCGGCATTTTCTGTTGCGAAAAGGTTTTTTCTGCTGTTCCTTCTATACCATGCGCTCATCTAGACGTGGTGCTGCGTGAACGTTACGCCCTTGTGGGATTAAATAGACGGATATTCCTGTCTCGAAACAAGGGAACCAAATTAACGAAATAATAATTTCGTAGCAGCTTCTATCCACCCCGTTGTTGCTGGTAATTCGATTTCGGAGAATCTTTTTTATATTTAGGTGTGTCTTAGATGTAAGAGGATAAAATCTGGTAACACAATTTCGATGTTATATATTGTCAAAGAGCAGGAAAAGAGGTGATAACCGTCACCTACTTTAGTGTAAGTATAACATAGCTGCTACATCTAACTTTAATTTTACGCGAGATGTCTTATAGCCTCCAACAAGAATGGATTGCTCGAGAGGGAAGGGACGAATTCAATTCTTCCGACGTGGGGTATTCCCAGAGTGTAAACAAAATACATGCGCCCTTTGTCCCGTATCTTTCTCGCAAATATAATAAAACATTTAAATGAAGCGTACGGGTCGAGTGGGTGCTCTTTTGATAAACAAAACCCTCGCGCGAATATATCATCTCGGCGAGCTCCCTCGAGTTACACCAGCCAAGCGTGAAAGGGGAATGTGTACTGTTCTCGCAAGATGGGTCGACACGATTTGACACAAGCGATAGGTGGTTGTAGGTGTGGGGTAGGTAATTTATAAGAAATTCAGAAAAAGGTATTGTGTTAGGATTACAAATTTGAAGCAGTACTGTTCTTACGTCGTAGTCTATACTTTCATTAAAGAATTCATATGGATTGATTATGGATATTCATGGAAATCTCCATTTTTCGGCACTTTTTATCATTCGCAACCACTGTCGGGCATATTCGAAAGTATTCTGCCGCTTTCTTGCTTGCGAATATTGCAAAAATTATAAAAAATTTGGAAAATATTTGGACTAATATTGATTTTCAACACATACTGCTACACTACTAGCCTGAACTTCTATAACAAACCTAAAAACTCATCTACACTATATTCTCAAACTGTTAACTTGCCAAAATGGCAGATAATGGAAGCACTAGTACAAAGCAGCAACAGTATAGGACCTACCATAGAACCCTGAAGCACACCTTGAAAGGTTATTTATTTATTTAATTTATGACAAAGCTTGGATGTCGCTTAAAGACAAGCACCACAAAGGAACAGAAAATACAAGTTACACGCTTAGTTATCTTCTTTGACAATGTGGAATATCAGCATAGCATCCAGCCTGGTCAACTATTGTATCAGTTTCCAAAGTTCTATAAAATTTAGGATATGGACGAATGGAGTAGTCAGTTATGCTGTGAAGCATTGGAGGGATTAATTTATTCCCGATATGAAGAGCCTATGCCCACATCTGTCAAGCCCTGTCCGAACGTACTCAATTTAATTTAGATGAGGCTAAGGGATTTGTGAGCATCCAGGATATGAAGCCATTGAGGAGATCTCTCTTGTTGCAGTCTTCGCCGCTAGATGTTTTTGGCGTTAAAGTTGGAGTTGGTAAGTTCTTTTGCCGCGGTCAAGACTAAGTCTCTGGATCACAAGCATTATTTCCCATCACTTAAGAGATAACCCTTGTCGAATGGTAAAATGGTTTTTATCTTAGCGTCTTACGATTCGTTAAATGAAATTTGAACAGCTTTAACGGAAAGCCACATCTCCTCAGAACCTCCATCTTTAAGAAGAATACGTCACAACTGGGATGTCTAGTTTTGGACACTATAGAGTTTCGTAAGCCAAGCCTCTTAGCCTGGTAATATATATACTCAAAAAGGAAAATACAAGGTATATCAGAAACAACATAGGCGATTTAAAAAAAGGGTATTCAGGTCTTAAACGAAGAAACTGAAAGAGTAAGTGACAAAGCAAATAGAAATACAACTCTTTCAGAAATCCAACCAAGAAATTTTAAATAAAATAATGTTGGCAGACAACTAAGGAATGCCGTAGAATTGCAAAATTTGGAATACATCTCCCATAGAAATCAGCATTACATCAAATGACAAAATGTCATAAATGTATTCAGCCGATTATTACATGAACAAGTTAAGGGCTAGCATCTGTGTATATATATCTTGCAATTTCTACTTTCAGCAGTTACATTATTATTATCGTTATCAAGGAAATATTCTCGACTTAGCCGTTATTGTCTATAACCTCCAAAAAATTGAAGAAGTTAGTAAAACAGAATTCACTAATTTTCACAAACTTCTACGTCCTTTAAAATATCTGAAACTTTACTTTAAGGAAACTATCATGACCATCCAAACAGATTAGTACCCAAGACAAAGCTGTAGAAACAGTTGTAATATTATAGCTTTATTTGGGTTATAAACTCATACTTTGATGGTTGTGTCGGAGATATAAGCCACTGGCATTTAATGAGCGATTACCAGCAAAGGCATTATCATAGATTCTAGATAACTCTAAACCTGATTGTTCTCTACTCCCCACCTACGTGGTTCACAAAGCTAGGAATCATTGCAGAACGAGTACAAGAAAGACCAAGGTTGAATGGTTTGGTATTGATGGTGCTTGTATTCACAGGCTATTTCGTCAAAATGTCTTTGGAATATTTGCAGAGAAATGAAGAAAACTATAAAGGCCCATAGTAGGACTAATCATATCATGTATATGATGAATCATGTATATCTTCAAAATAATATTTTTCTGCTACTAAAATTAGGAAAGAGGTACTTCTCTGTGTAAGAAGTTCAGAATCGATGGTGTTGGTCGAAGAGCAAATAGATATCACCTATCTTCAATCATAGATGTTTCATTTAGTGTACCCAAAAACAGCTAATGAGTATAACCTGCCAATAAATCTCACCAACTTACCTAACACCTAATTTGTTACGCACCTGATAACAGGGCTTTTATCTAGTTAGACACAAAATTTAACCACACCTTGTTCGTCAATCTACTGGAAATTTTGAGAAAAGTTCCAAGTTGGATAAACGCAAAATTACAGTCAATACTCTTAGAGAGACTAAAATTTTGTGTGGTGCCAATATTGTTACCTGAACCTGTTTGATCGAAAAAGATAAATTCCGAATTAATGCAACACAATTTACGTTCAATCTCGAACACCACTTTTATACCGAACACTAATAATAAAACAGAAAATAAATCCGTTTATCTTGATAACTACATTCTAGCCAAAGATGTACAAATCCTATTTCAGACCTGACTAAATATTTTTATCCCCGATAAATGTAACATAAAAAAAAGTTACAGACATTTCAGTTATCTAACAGAAAAACAACGGAGCATTATGGTTAACATCGTCCTATCCAGCTTATCGAATTATACTCACCTAAAACGTCAATACATCCCAGCATTTTCTTCATGGAGTTTGTGTTAATCTGACACATGTAACAGCCGCGGTCGGATTCCTTCAACTGTCTAATTCGCAACTGCCATGTTCGTAGTTTATCGTCGTGAGTGACGCTTATTCGAGGGTTGTGCGTTATAACGCGCGTATCCAGACTCAATATTGTCTGGTCGTCAGCCTTCATCCATCCAACCTGTAACAAAAATATCGATAGAATTTAATTTCCTTCATAGATTTCTCGGAATACGGATGATTTTTTTATAAGACAGATAAAAATAATAGAGACTAAGCAAAGAGATGTAGCGGATATTGGATTCACTGTTTTTTAATGGTGGATGCAAGGAAAGATTGCATTTTTTTGCTAGTTATCTGATCAGATAAAAAACATCGTGCTAAAACCTGCTGCTATGATATTTTTTATTGGACAATGTGCTATAGTTTAAGAAAGGAAGCTTATTGTGGAGGAGTCTGCTATAACACGAAGTAGTATATCCTTTAAGAGGGCTGATAAATATACATATTCAGAAAATTGTAGTTCAACGTCTTCCGTTCAGTACCCTTTGTCTCGCTTTTATAGCCATTTTATCCACTAAACATGCTGTCTTAAAGTTATGGAAGACCCATTAAGAGCTAGGTTTTAGCGGTGAATAAATAATGCATCATGTCACAATACAGAGTAGTAGCCTATTGGGATTCAGTTCTCCAAAATGTTAAATCGACAGTTCCCTCTGGCCAGAATTGTGGAATATTTCTTTAGCGATGAAAAATTAAAGAATCTGCGTATTTGCACATATGTAACTTACGAATCAGGAGGTTCCATCCATACTGATTATCAACTTCACCCTAAGACGAATACAACTATTAGACTCCATAAGCGAAGTTAGACCCAACACGACTATCGAGAAGTGATTTTGGTATATTAATCTCGTGCCTAGCAGGCCAAAGCACTGTACCTGAGGACTGCAAGGTAGGGTCTCAGTTCTGGACGTTGCCAGTATACATGTCTGGACGAACAATTCCAGTCTCAGGATAGAACCTTAGAGGACACCAGCGTATGCGCTGAAAATCGAAGAGAACTTGTTGGTCCTCATAGTACAATATGAAGAAGTAAATACTACAAAACAGTGCTATGGATTTTTTGGTTTAATAGAAATTTGATAATTTAAACTTAAAACTTTTGAGGCAAGACATACGAAGCAAAATCTTGCTAGACTTGGCTCCTCAAGACGTAAGTTGTTCAAGGTCAAGAAACTTCCATTACTGGAAACGTAAATAGAAGATCAACCATAAAAAGAAGAAAAAAATATTTGGGTAGCAGGCAAGACTTTACCTTCAAAGTTAGAATTATTTTGTCGGCTTTAGTCAATGGTAACGATACAAATTTTAAAAGATTTTTTAAATAATGTTACTGCCAATTGCTAACGTATTTCTAGGCAAGTCTAAGTAGGTTGCCATACTAATAAGTATCCTCAACATCCGTCTTTATGAGATTAGATACAGGCCTTTGGCAAGAGTGTTCGAGTTCGTCAGATTTCTTAAATTAATTTTTCGGATTTTGGTCATGGGATATACTCCTACTCTTTCTCTCGTTCTTTCGTTCTTCTCGTTCTTTCTTTCCCAGAAGCATACATCTGAAGTTTATTCTGGTTTTTTCTGATCCTCAAGCCATCAAGGCTACTGCTCAAGACTAATATAGAATATGCAAAATCTAACTTTTGAAATGCGTTTCCAGTTCCTCTAGGTTTGTACTGCATTGTTCCAAAACTTGAATTCCTACAAATAGCTCATAAAATAATCAACCTGCCACCACCGTGCGATACACAGTTTGCTCTCTTCCTTCGCAGATTTTTGCTAGAAACCGGAATTTTTTTTTTTGAACATCAATCTCCTTGGTTTGGTGCTAGTTATTCTAAAGTTTTTGCCTTGTACTATTCACACTTGCTGAGAAGTAAGTCTGATTTTCAAAATTTCGTTGGCTCTTCTACAAAAAGTTTGTTTTGAAAATTCCTTTGTTTCAGATTTTTTTAGCTTTATTCTATGTTGATCCAAAATTTTAGGTCATTTAAGAGGAGAAAAACCATTACGTCTTGTATGTCCTCCCCTTCCTTATCTATTTGCAAAACAATATACGAAAAGGTTGAATAAAACTCTAAGATGTAAAGCAGTTACTGGGTAACACTAGCTGCATCTTCACCAATTTCGTTTGCAATCAATTTTCCTTTTTTGATATCAAATTGACGCAAGAGAACTTCTTTGTCTTCACTTAATATTTCTTTTCAGGAAATTTATTCATATGCAAGAAAAATGTCTTATAAAAAGCGGCCCTTTTATAACAAAGACAAATGAAACTTCTTCTTCGACATCATCGCCATTTACCATAAAAGTAAATCGATCAAAGTCCAAGAAACAAATCGGAAACAGTTCATGCGTCACCGATAGCTGATTTATATTTCCGCAATTTTTCTACCTCGTATAACAAATGTACAACCTCGCACTTTGTCAGACCAAGATTGGTAGTAAATTTGCAGAGAGAAAAAAAAGTTCCGGCCCAGCCTGAAGCGCATTAATAACTTCGACTCCATTAAATAATACACGAGAAACCCGTCTTGCTTCTTGCCTTTTCCAGTTTTTTAAAATTCAATATCGTTCTGGTAAAAAGTTAGACTTGTTCGTTGGCGGACGTAAGGGTCCGAGGAAAAATCATATTTTAAGATTGTCAGAACGCCCCCGAGGCACTCAAATACAAGGTTTATTTTGAAACTGCCTCGAGAGATCCTGTTCATTTTTCCAAAGTTACTTCTTAGCTAATTTACCGAAGATATTTGGGGGATTACGTAATATAATATTTACATGCTATCGAAGGTGTCTCGCTGATGTAAAAATGGAAAAAGTGTAGGCGACTGGAAAGGTTAGATTGTGGGAATTTATTTTTAGATAGAATGAGTTCTATTTCCGTTTTTTCACCCATCTTATAAGTTAATATGGAACACTTTGCATACGTATGTATGTACGCCAATAGACAATTAGCTAACACAAGTCTTAGAGTAGCTAAATTGATTATCCTCCCACCAGACTCAACTCGTGAAAAGCAATATAAAACCACTTACTGTAGACATCCTTTTACCCCCAGATACTTTAATTTATTTCCACAGAACATTCGCCAGCGTTTAAGCGGAAACTCAACAAAGAACTGATTTTCCAGTTTCTACTACTCATTCATCTAACTGTACTGCCAATCTCGTCCTATTGCATGTTTCCCCCTCCTGCGCTGCCGTCATAGATTTATCCACGAAATCAATCCGGGATTTTAATTACATCGAGTTTCGTTTACACATCACGGCCCAGAAAGCTCAGTTCAGTACCTTCTACTCGACATCTGAAATTGAATTCCGTTTGTGTCTGCCCTGATTCGCTTTCGTTTAGCATCCGATAAGCACGTACACGTCCGAAGATCTTTACAAGGGACGAGCTACTGTGTATAAAATATTAAATAGCACGGCTGATACGGCTATATTTTTCGTTTTGTTAGTCTGATTTAATACCGTATATAACAACTTATTCTAAGTGACATTTATCTCGTAACTTTATACGAAATAGCTTTTATGGGACGACTAATAAAAATAATATGCCTTACGGTGCTGGGGAATGTGTAATGTCGCATTGTTGGTGTGTGCATACGATGAATTACGACATATGAAATAGCTGCAATTGCTTACACAAGTTTAGATTTAAACCGACACATGAAATGTGTCTGTGTTGTTTATTGTTTGTTGACGAACAAAGTTATGATATTTCCAACACTTTTAGAGGCGTAGAATGCTTCTTTAGGAGTTTTTTATCATTTGTAATGTTGGTTTCTACTTTCCATATAATTTTATTTTGAACAGTATTTAAGTTCGGAAAACCTTCTCTATGCTTGGAACCAGTATGAACATTTTGGATAAAAAAAAAAAATAGGAGGAAGATAGTTTTGAACACTTCAATTAGGTTTTTGGGTTTTTGGCTTGTGGATAAGGATCGCATAGGCGTGTCTTCATAATAATACTGGCCCCAATCTCTGATAATGAACTCGATGATGCCAAAAACTTCAATTTCTGTAAAACTTCTTGTAGGTACCTATCTTGTACAACTCATCTGGATCAGGTGCTTCTCTTAAAAAGACTTTCTTGGTGATGGAACCTGTATGTATATTTGCTTTAGTTTTATATAAGTTACCTTAACTTGGTTGACTATTGCAAGCTAGTACATGAGTAGTTCTCCTGACTACCTCCTAAGAAGACCGATTTCCTATATGATCTCATTCTAGAATAACTTTAATCTTGATGGTCTTGATGGTTAGCTTATAAGACTATTCAAAGCACCACTTATTATTGGCAATATCCAACACAAATAGAGTGCAAGGGTGTACTAACTGGGTGACGGTATTGTCTATAATTTTGATTATCCTTTCTATGGTCTACTTTAGGTTGCTATTCAAAAGTATAGGACATTCAGACAGTAGTGCCAGATTGTTTGTGCTTTGTCCTATATTATAAAGTTTTAGGCTTCTATCATGCAGAGAACTACTATATCTCTCCTGATTCTTCCAAATCAAATGTTTGAGCATTGTTCTAATCTAGTGTCCCATTTTCCAAAGCTTCAGCTTTCTATCATATTCAAAAGTTGTCAGTTACGTTGGCAATATTTAGATGCACCAAAATTTGATTTCAGTTTAAGTGGAATGGTGGAAAAAATTTTTACCAGCCTTCCTCATTTAATTGTTCTAGGTCTTTGAACATAGTTCTTGTAGCGTTTCATCTTCGATTCTTTGTACTGTTAAAAATTGAACCTTTTAAGTTTGTTCAAAATTGTGCTGCATTGTTTTTAGCCTTGTATCATGTACAGAATTGCTAGTTATACTATGTACGCTTATCAGTTCCACAGAAGATTTTGGAACCAAAACATGAATGCTAATGGCGAAAAAAATATAAATTTGGCAGCTCCAAAGAGATGATAGTGTTTTGTACCAAAATTTATTAATAATATTTGATTGGTGTTTTCAAGTTTTATTTTTATACAATAGAACGTTGTAGAGATAGCCTTAAAGAGATGCTTAACTTGGCATTTATATTTAGTTTTAATTTGGGTATTTTATATTTTTATGTTATTCTAGATTAAGAGTTTATACTGTTATAATTGCTAGATGATCATCCAAATTCAAATTATGCTTTATTAGGGGGTATTCGATCTGTAGCTCAAACAATTTCTTCTGGATCTTTTCTTGAAAATCCAAAAATTATTAGTTTATGATTCCATGTCTTTCTAAAGTTTACGCTAACCTACTTCAAACTATTAGCCATCAGCCTCCATAAAATAATTGCAAGAAACAAAATTTTGCCTCTCATGCATCTTTATGAGTAAGTACCTAGTCTTTTTTGTTTTTTGGTTTCAACCTTCTCTGTGCAACACCCACAGTTCATAAAATAATTGAGCATATCAACATTTTTCCTCTTATTCCTCAAGGATTTTTTCTTGAAAATCAAACTTTTGGAAGTTGTTCCAAATTATTATACGTTTACCCTATAGTGTTCCAAACTTTTGCCATCTACCACTCAATCGATCAAAACGGATCTTTCCTTTGTTGTGTCGTTGGTCTTATTTATTTTTGTTCAACAATAATTCATTTGCATTTCAGTGAAAGAATTAGTCTTTTACCACTTCACGAAGCTTTAAGTCTGCTGTCACTCTGTTTTTGAAAGTGGATCGTTGAATACTTTTTCGTAGTTGTTCTAGTTTCTTTCATAGTTTTTGCCTTCTACTATGTCGACTCCTTAAAATAATCCAGATTTCCAAAATCTCATTACCTCTTCTCCACAGACTTGGTCCTGAAAATCGAACATTTAACTGATCTAGATTATTTTAGGATATTTCTATCTTATGTCAAAATATTAACATTTTACCAATTAAACTGGATGAAACCATTAACTTGTTAGAGTCAACTTTTTAAAAAGTCATTCAGAAAATGTCTGAGAACTAAGAGTGCGGTGTGTGAGGAGTTCCAGATTCTGCTCCAACACGTAGTCTAGGATGTAGCCTACCAACCTCCACAGTTAGGAAAGCAATTTTTTGAGAACTATTCCTGGCTGTTCCACATTACATACTTTAAAAGTTTGAGTAAAATTTTGCTGTTTATACTCCACAGATTGTTTCTTCAAATATATACAATCTTTTCTGAGGTTTCGCAAAATAGTAGATAGGGCTAAACGGAATTTCACTATCGGCCCATTCAATTTTCTAGCTATTATAAGTAATGAGTATACTTTTTAGAATTAAAAACAATCACACCATGGCATCCTGCCAATAGATACTTTCGTCCATTCCGCGCAGGATATTAATATGGCATATAGTGACAACCTAAGCTAGCGTAAGTGTAAGGCTTATTATAGTAAGAAGCAAACTCAGATAATAAAACAACTTCTTTGCTAAAACTGCGAAAATTCCAGCACTAATTGCGTTCATATTTTTAACACATGTTTCTGAAAGACTTGCCAAAAATGTAATTCCGTAAAACAAAACCATAAACGCCTTGCACTCTAAAACCAAGATGCATAAATCGTTCTTTAGTTCTTGTTGCATTTCAGCCCGCTAAAGATATTTTTATCCGTTGGGTTCTTGCTCTCCGCTAAAAAAGAAGAACAAAAAACGAAGATAGTTCATTCTGGCCGACGCGTCGTCTAGTTGACACATGAACAGAGCGCGCACCATCTATATAAAACTAACAAAACCCATCAGCGACATCGTCTTCAGCTACTTTTTCGGTTCTTTTTAACAAATTCCAAACAGCACTGGATTGCTTTATTTCTCCCTAGTTTATACTTCATTCTTGTCGCCGTGCATTTCCAATTCGCCGTGTTTTTGTTTCACGCCTCCAGAGAAAAGAGAAAGCGAATTAAAACGGAAAAAATTCGCTTCTCTTATTTCTCGGTCCAAGCGTGAATGATGGCTGAACAATTCGAAATCTTCCCGACGCTAATAAAACGCGTATTGTTCTCACATTTTTCTTACCCGATATTCCAGCTATTTACTCAATTGAAATTTTCTCGATACCCTACTTTACGGTCGTAGTTTACCTGTTTTCGCTATAAAATTACTTCGACTAAATGGATTTCGATGAATAGGGGCTTCGGGACAAGTTGAGTTTTATGTACAACGTCCGAAGATGTATTCGCGCTCTTAATTAAATTGATCGGAATCTTCTTC
>SMLS01074780.1:0-103788 GCA_004785975.1 Popillia japonica | reverse complement strand
GCAGGGGCAATTCTAGTTTATTAGAACCATCTAATAGTATTTTAACTGCAGATTTACAATAAGCGATTATATCCTAAAATATAATCGCTACCATGCGTTGCTCTAACTGAAAATTATCTAAATTCTAGATCTAAAGACATAGTCTAGGCTAGTAACTAAACAAGTAACTAGTATACAATTTGGTATATCAACGACTTAAATGCGAATTTTAAAAATTTGATATACGAAGGTTATTTTTTCAACCTACGCCCGCACAGTATGATGCCCCGGCATGCGGCATGTGAGGTGCGTAGTAGGCGACTGCGCATATCCCCCTCCACACGCTCTGTCATTAGTGAATCTAACACACCATTTCCTGTTGAGTTGCAGTCGCTATTGATTCTCCCGCCAAATGTCAATTGCGAGCTGTTATTCGTTTTTTGCAGACAGAAGAGAACAGTGCTGCGGAAATTCATAGAAGATTGAGTCGAGGCAGTTTACAGATGGCCGAACTAATGTGCATAATGAAGGGAGTTAAGGACGCAAGTCTGTCGCTACAGACGACATTGTTGAACGAGTTGACTAGGCGGTTAAGGAAAATCGAAGGTTCACCATAAGTTTCAAGATCTTCCCTGTTCTCTGTACTGTATCGTTACTAAACAGTTGCGCTATAGAGAAGTTAGCGCTCGCTGGGTCCCAAAGATGTTGACTGACGACCACAAAACTTACCGAATAGGTGCAGGGTTAGAGTTGTTTGACTGTGGCAATACTGATTTTTTGAAATCCATTGTGACAGGTGATGAGACATGGGTTCAATATGGCACGCCCGAAACGACACGACAATCACAACAATGGATGCACATTAATTCTCCAAAGAGACTCGCAAAATTCAAACAAACCTTCAACAGCCGTAAGGTTATGACAAATGTTTCTTGGGATCAAAAAGGCGTGTTGTTTGTGGAGTTTATGCAGCCTAGAACAACAATTAATGCAGACTCATATTGTCGCTTACGGAGAGCTATTCAAAACAAACGAAGACGTATGCTGACTTCTGGAATTGTTCTGATCCACGATAATGCCCCTCCTCACAGTGCTCGTGTAACACAACGGCTTCTTCAGCAATTTCAATGGGACATTTACGAACATCCACCATCTTACTTTCATTTTTTCCCACAATTGAAGCAATAGTTTCCAAGGCAGCACTTCCAAACTGACGTGGAGCTCAAAGAAGCCGTCACAACTCACTTCCAATTATTGGCGGAAACCTTTTATGAAGACGGTATTGCACAGCTTGTTCACAGATATGACAAATGCCTCAATCAACAAGATGATAAAATGCGTGAATGGTGATGAAATAAGTCAAACTAAACAATATTTAAAAAACGATTATGTAATCATCAAGACACAATATCAGGTAAGATAACTGCGAAAACTGCTAACACTATAAAGAAAGATGAAATAACATTAGGATTTAAAAAAGAGAATAATTACAATTATTTAGGTTGTAGAATTACTTGATTTTTAATTGAATTGTGTTTTAGTGGCCTCCATTTTATTTGAACAAAATTTTTGATGATTCTCTCATTTCATTTCAAAAAAAAATATCACATTTATAAGTTAATTCTTTTACCGTCACAATCTAACACATAAATTGTACCAAAAAGTACATTAAGCATAATTATAGCTGAAAATACACGAGTATATTCGAAGCCAAGTAATTTGTTCTGTGGTCATAACCAACTCATAGCAAATATTTAATAATTCAACCGAGTTCGACAATAATCAGTAATTACCGAGACACAAAAAAAGATAAATACACAGATACGAAAGTAAGCGATGTCGCAGTTAATGTTGAATCGTCAAGTGAGATACTGGTTTATACCATTGAGAGATAATAGAATGTATTTTAAAAATCAAAAACGATCGCAAAGATAAATTAAATAAATAAATGCAGTAGAATAACAATTTCTATAGTTTCATAATGATCATTTGTATTGCATATAGGATGTTGTACGTACGCATTGCTAAAGAGATTTAATATGCACTACAAATGATTCGATTGTTGAACAATTTAATTTAATAAAACCTGTTTTAATGGATGCCTAATGAATTACAGTAACAATATACTTAGAACTTCCGACACGCTTACGCATATGCATAAAATTACGTACATTTTTATATTGCGGAAGTATAACTTGTTTGATTGAAGTGTCGAATCTGTCATATATTTCTTGGTACGCTAATTATTAAACTATAACTTCTGAGATCGTAAATTCGGAAAATGGTCGGAAATCTAAAGTAATTCACTGGAAGAAAGCCATTAAATTATTTATAAATTGAATTGAATAAACGAAATATGTAATGAGTTAGATGATTCAAAAACCTGAATAACTAAAACCGTTAAACGACTGCTTAAAATATGATGGTAATGCTATTATTACCCGCAGTAGATGTAACATAAATAATAATAAAAAGATTTTTTTCTTATTAAGACTGCGTGTCGACTTGAAATGGTTCCATTAATAGTTTTGTATGTATATTTTATTACCTTATATAGAGTGCTTTATTAATTATGGAGAAAATATTTTAACTGGAGATACTACGTGTCAAATAATGACCATTGACAAAAAATAGCTTTATTTAAAATAGCCCTGTTTTCGAGATGAAGGTCTTCAAAGCTCCAGAAAAAAAATCGTTTTATCTTAACATCAATAGAACTTTTTCGTTTCTTGATTTACAAGTACAAAATTGGCATCACATGATAAGCCAGTTAAAATACCAAAATCCTCTTGTAGAAACTTCGTACTATGCTTGGTTTTCGAGAAAAAAGAGAAAGTTTGGAAGGATTTGTGGCCAAAAATAGTTTAAACAAGAAAAATTTGGGTAGGCCAACACTCAAGTTCTACGTCGCTGGCGGAATTGTCATTTTAGGACAATTTTTCGATTATTCTTCAATAGTTCCTATGTAAACAACATATTCACCCTCCGTAACGATTAAGTCATTATTTTTCGAGATCTTTAAAGTTAAATAAAACTCTAATAGTTTATTTTTTTGGTTTGATATCTGATATTGTATCTGATAAGATTAATAAACGATTTTTCTACAATAAGTAATATGTTCAAAATTTAAAAAATACTATAACAAATGTTCAATGTGATCCCCATTGACCTTAATAAGTTTAGTAATTCTTTCCCTAAAGGATCTTTTAATTAAAAAAAAAATGTTTTGTTGATTGGCAATAAAATGAGTGGAATTGGCTATTTGCCGCCATAGTTCTTGACGATTTTTTATTTCTTGTGAGTGATTTCATATGGCCCCAGAAATATAATAGCAATCTAACGGATTGGAATGAAAAGTTCTAACCGGTCACGCAAATTCACTACCCCGCCCCCTGTTTTTTAATAGACTTAAGGAATTAAATTCTGGAGACATTAGATGACACCTTAAAATCCTTGAATATCCCAATATTAAACACCTAATTCGCATTGAAAATGACAGGATTGAACAGGATCCATACGTAATACAATTTTGACCAACCACACAAAGTCGGCAAGTTAAAAGAAGAAAGCTTTACGTGATAGATGGACAGCTCAAGAGTAGAAGTACTCCAACATACATACATATTTCACGCGGATATTTCTGCTATAAACTTGTGCGTCGTTCATGGTTGTTAATACTATCTTTCAGCAGAGGAGACCTTGGACTACTGGCTATATATACAAACTCGGAAGAGCTCAACATAAAATTTGCCGTCTTCAAGAAGATCTAGATAGCAGAATACATTTTCCTAGATTAATTTTACGATTGATTAAAAGCATTCGACACCCAGAAAATCAACATTACATTACACCTAAATTTATCAGAATGACTAAAGGCAGTCCTATCTTATCTTACCTTGACCGGAGGAACTACTTTTTGTATTTCAAAACTTGTTTTTACAGTCTAGTGAAATGCCACGTCAACATTTCAGGTGCAAACCATTTAGAACTACAAAACCTAAAGCAAAACTGACCAGCAGTTTTATTTGAAGCAAACAATTGAGGCCAATACTTGACTATTCTGTATTATATTATAGCGTAAGCATAAATAAAATGGAACTCATATGGAACCAGAAGAAAATTTAAGGTTATTAATGTATTTTGTGACATACTAAGATCTGCTTACCTTCAATTGCACCATAACAATCAGTACGTGCGTGCAATGGCTAGCTTGTTTTCTATATTTTCTTCTAAGACCTCCCTAAATAACCTCAAAAATATGGCAGATGTGTCCTCTTCTTTTGCACGCCATGATATACTTGAAATAACCATTGCTGTTCGAACCACGAATGTTTACCAGTACGTCACTATCAGCCGTTACAAGTAACGACGGATTCATGTTTATAATTTAATGTAAATATATGTTGTATGAGTGAAACATAAATTGAAATGTACGTCTTCTAGGTTACGCACAACGTTTAGAAGGCGTGCATATATACATCTGAAGGAATGAGTGCAATAGAACTTGGAACGCAGTATGTGACTACATATTGCGTACAGAAAAATATTATTACTTAGTTATTTCGGGTTGATTATTTGACATTTCAGGCGAACAAATCATAACCTTTATTTACATCTTATGATTGCTAAAACATAAATAATAGTAGACGTTTTCGAGTATATATTGGTTTTAACATGGTTTTAACCTATTAATGTTATATTGTCATATTGTCTGATGTGATGGTTCCAACCTAGTCAAATCGATGTTAAAAATAGTACATACCTACATTATAATACAAGTGTATAAGTAAGCCTTTAAAGCACGACGCGAAGCGAAGTGCTTTTAAATGGCGGAAGTGCTTTAAAGGCACTTATACACGCGTATTATACACTATTTTTTATTATACCTGAACTATAATGCGAAAATAACAAAAAGAATAGAAGAATTTGTGCATTTTACAAAGTAGGGTGTGTTTCTAAGTTTTAATAATAAACATAGCAACGGTTAGAAATTATTGTTGGTTGGTTGCAATGTGATTGCTGTGACATTTAATGTCAAATGTTGTGAATTTAGAATGGACAATATGAGTGGAGAGATTTCTTCGGAAGTTGAACGATTAGCGGAGCAAGCCGAATTGAAATTAATTCCACAAAAATCAAAAATTGCATATTATAAAGAATATGAGAAATTATTAGCTTGGATGACAAAGAAGAATTACCACACTGTGGACGAAACATTGATGCTATTGTGGCGCGATTACTGGCATTACTGTCATATGTAATGACAGTATATATGTTGTTGCCTAGGCGACTTTAAAACACGCCGTGCTATAATGGCCCTTTTTCGCACGCAAATGCGTTCGAGATTAGTATATTATGACACTATAGTGCATAAACAAAGGTTTTAAAGCACGAAAAACAAGTTTAAAGCCACGACGCGAAGCGGAGTGGCTTTAACGTTACGAGAATGCAACAATAATTTTAACTAGAAGAAATCAAATCAATAATTTCAATACATTTTATCGAGTGATATGTGTCTCTATATTATGTCATTTGACATTTCACTTAATTATTAAACATGTTGTATTAATAATGTCGACAGAAATTCAAAAACTAGCTGCTGAAGTTGAATTGAGTTTAATACCTGCAAAGTCCAAATAATAATTCAAATCAATAATCAATAATTCCAATACATATTATCGAGTGCAATGTACCTATATGTCATTTGATATTTCCCGACATTTCACTGGACTATTAAACGCTTGGGATTGGCTGTTACCAAGCAACCTCTATACGCCCGCCGTGCGATAAAGGCCCGATTATGCACGCTGTTGGGTGTGTTTTGATTGGTTTATGATGCATGCATACTAAAAACCAACATTATGATGCAGGTATAATAAAAAGAATATTATGTACTTTATGCACGCTTAAAATAGGTAGAAGTCTTCTTGAAAGAATGATTTATACAATAAAATCAACAGAATTAATGTAAAATTTAACTAAAAATACGGTGAAACGGACGTTTGACAGTAGTGCAGTGAATACAACATTGAACCTTGCAATATGTCATTTTGTCCTGTCATCTGTATTTTGACATTAGTTTTCTGATGCTAATTTGACTTCGGCGTGTTGATTTAATTCATACTATACTACACTAATGACGTAACGGTAAACATTCGTGGTTCCAACTATTCATATTTCATGTAGTACGATACGATTTTATCTCAACTTGGATCTATGTACTACCGTATGTCCTATTTATGTAATATTAAGCACACTTATTTTTAAATTACGTTCATTACAGGTAACGAACCGTAAAACCTAATCAGGATATTATTGTAATATTACACTGCAATTATGAGAACAATGGTTCAAATAAATACGATTTAAATGCAAAAAATAAAACTATCTACTAAATAAATGAATATTAATGAATTTTCAAAGTAAATATACGAAATTAAAATGTAAATGTCATAAAAATTCAGCCCAGAAAGTATTACGTTTGGGACTTTTAACTGACATTACATTTAATGTTTGTAGCGGACACGTCTGAATAAATCCTCTAAAATCTCATTAAGTATACTGCTTTTAACTCTATTTGCTGGCAAAAGAAAATGCACAGTTCCAAACATGTTTAAGCCGCAAAAGCAGATACTTTATTAAAGTCGAATTAAATTTCATGCTGACTGGTAATAAACTAGGAAGGTAAATATTTTCGGAATCCTTCTACCGTTTAACAGAAAATTCAATGCTTTTCTATCTAAATGTGCACACGTATTACATAATAGAGTAGATGCGGGATTTATAAATCGAAAAATACGCTGATATTTGTGCAATTCCATACGTTATCTTTTATCTTTGTTTGTTACTGAAGAGCTTCCGATTTTCCATTATTAAACCTTTTATAATTGAATGCCATTTTGTGAAATGCTTTTATTATTATAATGGCTTCTTTATTACGTGCAGATAAGGCATTGTCAAAGAAATATCCTGCTTTGATCTTCATCTGTGTTTACGTAACGACAATATGTTCGTTTAAAAATTCCCAAAATACCTTTCGAATAAATTATGCATATTTGCAAAGCAAAAACCCAGAAATTCTATTACAAAACGGTAAGTTTTCGAATAAATAAAGTTAAATGTAATATTTGATGAGGATGTGCAAATTGTATATGTATGTAAACACTTGACAAGATACGATAAAAATAGAGTAGAATTATACGAATGTACTTGTAATAATATTTATTACAATTTACAATATTTTAGCATAATATCGTATAAAGTGTAATGGGGGAATTATGCAACAAATACAGTACAAACCTCTTAAAGCAAAGATTCAGTTTTTGGCTCAAGGTAGGACACGTTAGTATTGTTAGGTATACTTATTGCTTTCTTTAGTAAAACTTTGGTAAGATGCCACCACTTTCAAGCTTAATTTTAAAAAGCACTCGATGATCTACGCATAAAATAGTCTGCTTTTGAAATCTTTATTCGTGCCTTCATGACGTCTAATCAAAATTATTGAAAATAAAGATATTCGATCATCAGTAACAAGCTACTGATTTATTAAAGCTACAGTGATACACACATATATACAGAAATGTTTCATGCACTTAACGATATACAGTGCTTTCGAATAGTAATGAATAAATTTATTATTTCAGAAATTTAGAGTTTTTCGAAAAAATCCTCTGACACGCCGATAAACAAAGGCACTTTTCGACGTACGACCCATATTTGTAACGTAATCGTCATTCGAGATATGACGTCATTGATTATTTTTTTAAATGGCAACACTCAATTTCGACGATGCCAATTGAAAGAGCGTGTCATTTTACGTACACATCGTCCGAAATTATGCCTATCTGACAGTTGTACCGAGAATGTTTTTTATTACTGTCAGATAAAAACTTGAAATCGTACTTTTTTTGGTTTTTTTTCTATTTCTTATCTTTCGTTTGGCAAAAGCAGTATGTTTGAACTGTTTATTGAGTAGTGGTTTTGTCATTTTATTTAAAATGGTGAAATTAACTGAACGAGAACGAATTGATATTCTTTGCATGATCGGATTTGGAGACAGGATGCGCACCCAACAAGAAGTATGTGATTTGTTCAATGAACCTCATCCTGGTCGACGTCCCATTGCCAAAGCATGGTAAGCAATATTGAGTCTAAATTTCGTAACTTTGGACATGTTAGTGATTTACCTAAATCTGGTCAACCCTTAAAATCAGAAGATCAACTTAACGTTTTTTGGCAATACAAGAGAATCATCACTCAACACTTAAGCAAGTGGCTTTTGATTTCGATATGGCAACGTCAACAGTTCCCAAAATTGTGAAAAAAGTAAAGTATCATCCTTATAAGGTATGTCTTGTTCATGAGCTATCTGAAGACGACTTTGATCGGCAAATTCAATTCTGCGAGCAAATGCAAGAGCTATGCATTGATGATAATAATTTCGGAAGAAACGTATTTTTTTCTGACGACGCTACGTTTGTCAATAGGCAAAACTGTCGTTATTGGGCTACCGAGAATTCTCCGGTGGATGATGGAGTATCGCACTCAACATCCTCAGAAAGTAAATGTGTGGTGCGGTATAATCGAAGGAAGAATTCTGGGTTCTTAGTTTTTTGAAGTGAACCTAACTGGTGGAAGATATTGGGAGCTTCTTCGAGCCGACCTTATTAGCGAACTAATAAATTTACATCCAAATGACGAACGTAATCTTTCGAGAAATGACATTTTCTTTCAACATGATGGTGCACCTCCTCATTGTGCAGCACCTGTCCGTGCTTATTTAGATGAAGTGTTCCCGAATCGTTAGATAGGGAGAAGGGGGCCGATGGAATGGGCCGCCAAATCATCACATTTGACATCCATAGATTACTTCTTCTTGGGGTCCTTAGAAAGCAAAGTATACGTTACTAGACAGGCGAATTTAGAAGAATTAAAGAAAAGAATTCGTCAGGAGATATGTGCATCGAAGTTGCATGCGAAGTTATTGACCATGTTCAACAAGAACTTATTAATCGTCTTGGTTACTGTTAGGTAGCCAACGGTGAACAATTTCAATATTTACTTTAATCATTATCATTAATTTTAGAAAAATAAATGATAATAAATAAAATAAATAATGCTTTTTATATAAAACCTATACACGCTAATGTAACGCTCTTTCAATTGGCATGGTCGAAATTGGGTGTTGCCATTTAAAAAAATTATCAATGACGTCATATGTCGAATGACAATTACGTCAAAAAAAGGGCCGTATGTCGAAAAGTGCCTTTGTTTAAAACAAAATAGAAGTCAAAGGATTTTTTCGAAACACTTAATTTCAGAAATAATGAATTTGTTCATTACTATTCGAAAGCACTGTATGTACTTACATACATATGTAGGTATGTATAACATCAAAACATCACTGCGATTAAGTCATCTTTATCAACTGAATACTGAATGAGAAAATAAAATTAAAAACTAACATTAAAAGTAACACCTCCTCGAGTATGTATTTATTTCTGTAGATATGTCTCCAATTAATTAATCACTGTGATGTTTTGGTGTTACCGATCATTATCTGTATTATACACACATCCCGGCAGCCTTTAAAATCGCACAGAAATGTTTCAGTTAAAACTAAAAAGTTAGTCACCATAAACGTCAATCAATCCAAGTGAAAACAACCAATAACGGTTACTAACTAGATTTATTTAATACATTTCTAATTTCTGTACTCAAAATTGTACAGTAATCAGAGATCATACAAAAACTTTGCAGAATATTTCTTTCTTATCGACGGAATATATAGAAACCAGAATCACCGATAATGGACCTGCTTTTCCCCGAAACACATTATGGTACTTAACTTTATGACAGTTGAAAATAGATTATTGAATGTTCTTCCAATTACTTATTTGTTTTATATTGATTTTCGTTGATGAAACAATTCGCCACTTACCACGTATCATTTCTAAATTCGTGCATCATGATCACAAACATTTTTATCATTAGATAATATTTGACAAATCAAATTTTTAAGTAGCTAAGTTTTGTCTTAATTTTACAACAATTCGTGCCGCTAAATGCGTGATATTTACCATCGTTTTCTATAAACATTATTGGCATGCCAGCAACTTTCCCAACAAAATCAAAAGCTAGTGTGGTCAAAATTTTGGCCTACATTGTATTATTTTACGCTGCAAAGTTTTTCCTATTTCAAAAATCAGTGAAAAGAGGATTTCGGAAACTTCAAACTTTTCAGATGCTATCACCATTTTATGCTGTATCCTATCCTCTCCCTACAAAAAATTTGGTTTTTTTCATAAGCTGGCATATTATATTCGGATATCTGGCGAATTTTGTGATGTCTTGTGCTACGATCGCAAACTTTTGTGCAATTGACAGTAAATTTTATACAGTTCACTACTTCTCACGAAAAAAATAGTTGAAATTTGCATGTCTGTCACCCATATTTGACATCAACCAAGGCAGATTTAATAGCACATTTTGCGCTACCTACTATCATAGAGTTCTGCGGCGATGAGAACAACTATTGTGCTGCCCGATTTTTCCATATTTGTTTTAATATCACATCTTAAACAGCCCATGCTTCTGATACGAAATGCAATTACAACGTAAGTATGGAAAATAGAAAATTTTGTGCTGCGGCAAACACTGTTTGTGTCTTGCTATTCTACATTTTTGTTCATTCTTTCGCTAAGGTTCCTCTAAATAAACCCAAATGTCTCTATTAAAAAATTTTGTTATTCGAACTATGAATTAGAGTCTTGGCACAGCAAAAAATTTGCATACCTAGTTTCCGTTGTTGAACCACTTAGATTGATCGTCTTTTCTTGATTTCTCCAAGTTTGTTGAATATTTTATAGCAGCTTAAATATTATTGCCTAGCCTGGTCGGAAATCACGATATCCGAAACAGAAAATTTAGTTCTATCCATGCCACATCGTCTAAGGGCCGTCCTCGAAGCTCGACTGCTACCATTGTCATTCCGATTGACAGATTGTAGAATTTAGACTTCTACTATTGCAAGAAAAGTTTTGATATAAGAATTTTAAAAATTCCCGACGAAAATTTAGAGATCAAGAAATTTTGTTCTAATGATCTCCTAAAAGTGCTATTACTGATTATTATACGAAGGCATCAGAAATACTGTTTTCATTCCTATATTTCCACAAACACTACAAAAATCCGCCAATTTAACTTCATCGAACTATGGTCCATCCATTAGACAATTCTGATGTAACTCTGCTCGACGTCTATTTACTTAGAAATTCGACGTCATTTGTGCAAAACGATATCTATTCCAGATTGGAAACCTCAAAAATGGTTTCATTGTTAGGAAAATTGCAGCATGATGCTTATGAATCTGGTCCTCCAGCTTTTTTTTTGAACAAATATTGAACGTATACAATAAAATAAGACTTTGTTAACCGCTAAAAAAATAAAAGAATAGCTATTATGTACAAGATATGTTACTATACATACACGAAACAGGAAGTACTCATTCTACATATTTTCGTGAGTAACAAAACTTATTCCAAGTCATTTTCGGCGATATCTCTAAAGATTATTGCCTGCGACAACAACATGCGACAATTAATTCGTATACAAACATTCATATATGTAATCTTAATACAGCTTACACCCTTTATATGTACACGCATTAGCCTCAACGCTAAATTGAAAACCCTTGTGAATAATTTAATGCACACACCTGTATACACACTTTATTCACGTACTCTTTATTCTTTTGTCAAACAACACGTCGCTTTCATCACTCCACGTAAACTACAAAATTATATTCATTAATTCTTTAACGACGAACTAAAACTAGTTGCATAAATAACCTCTAAAATAAATTTTATGAAGTGCTTTACAGCAAAGTTTATTCGAAGATTTAACTATAAGAAAAATTTTATGTGAGTTACGATTTGACAAACATATCATCTGTAGTCATATTTATGTAACACTTCATATACCGCGAAGTTACATTTTTTTATACGTAGTGACCGCACGATTCGACGTAATATCAAAAGTGCAAAATGTAGTTTAGTTGGATACCTGCTGAGGAAACGCGAGTAAAATATAATGCTTATATACACATGACGATCTAAAATAGGTCAGGTTATTATCTGACCCATGAAAACATTTTTCGTTCGAGCTTTACTGTTGGCAGCAGGAATGCAAGCTTTTCAAAGACGAACATAAAGCTGAGAGGAGCGCCTGTTTGTCAAAGTGAGCGTAAGAACTTCGGGAAATAAAAATTCGTATACGTTAGACAGTATTGCTGCAATAAATATAACACGAGAAGGGTTATTTTTCGTATGGATATGTGATAGGATTAAATTAAAGCTTCTATATTTCGTAGAATCAAATTACACTGCTCAAAAAAATTAGGGAATTTAAAAAAAAGACAAAAAGGTAATGGGTAGTTAAAGTTAGTACAGACTAAAATATTGCAATGCGTTTCAAGTATCAAGCTGCGCTGTTACGCTTAGGATTATACAAGGTGTCTGTAAAAGGTCTTTACACGCAACTAACACACATTTCTTAGATCAAAATAAACCGATTTAAGTAAACTCACCTTAGTCCAAAGTCGCTTAGTTTGGGCGATATGCGGCCTTGAAGTTAAAATTTTGAAATCATTTTTTTTATTATAAATTCAAAACGGCTTATGTCATTTTAATAAGATTTGGCATTAATGTTTTATTATTTATTTTATTATTATTAATATTATTGGAAGAATGTTTTGAGAAAATTTCAAGAAAATGCCAATACCGGAAGTGAATGAAACACGCATGACCATTATGAAAATTAACATAATTTTTTTGCTGTCTGTAGTAGAGAAGAAATAATTTTTATTCGATAGAGTATTCAAAAACAATTAAATTACGTCTCTCGTACAATTTTCCTATTTTTATTCGTTTTCGAGAAAAACGAAAAAAAGTGCTTATGGTCGTGCATTCGAAAAACACAAAAAGTAATATAGTCGCCTATGATTTCTATCATAAACAAATGAATTTCGCATGGCTAAATGTACTGCTCAAATAAAGACTACAGGTAAACGAATAGGCCTAGTAGAAGTTCACGGTTTCGGAGATTCTGGGTAACTTATTCACTACAAAAACGGCACTCTTTATGAGAATTAATTACTCTAATGGTTTTTGCGAAATTTGTATTTTAATAATTCGCATTAGGTTATTTTACATAAAAATTATTAAAAAAATTAAATAACGGAAACATGAACACAAATAATAAATATGTCACAAAAACTGTTGAAAGTGTTCTCCATTTCCACGCATACAAGATTTATACGACGAAGGAAAATAAACTGTACACTTTGCAAAATTTCTCTATCACTTCTAAGGTAATTTATTACAGGTTGAATATGTTGCCATAGTTGCGCTTCATTAGCCACAGGTGTCCTGTAAACCATGGACTTAAGATGTCCCCATTCAAAAAAATCGGCTGGAGTTAAGCCCGGAGAACGTGGTGGCCAATTTACAGCAGCGTCTCTACCTATCCATTTGTTTGGGTATACTTGATTTAGGTAGTTTCGAACATCTACCGAAAAATGTGATGGAGCTCCATCGTGCAAGTACCACATATCTCTCCGAAGTTGTAGAGGTAAATCATCTAACAAATCTGCAAGGTATTTTGTAAAAATTTCAGGTAGATGCCTCCCGTTAATCTTTGTGGAAGAATAACAGGACCAACAATAAAATTGCCAATTATTCCAATCCACACATTAAGTTTAAATTCGTGTTGAAAATGATTTACCTTTATGGCATACGGGTTTTCAACTGCATAAATGTGGTCGTTATGGAAATTAGTTACCTCACTTCTTGTGAAACAAGCTTCATCCGTAAAGAAAACAGTGTTGCCAAAGTTTAAATCTGCTTCTCTTTGCCCATTAACAAAGCGACAAAAACCCAGACGCATTTCGGGATCATCTTCTAAAAGACCTTGAACTGCTATTTTATGGTATGCATATAGCAACTGTTCTCTAATTACTGCGTGAACGATATCTTTACATACTCCTACTTCCCTACCTATTCGTCTAGTACTTATTTCTGGATCTCCTTCAACACGTTCTTAAATTTCTTCTTCAGCTTCAGGAATCCTTACAAAACGCTGCCTTCCATAATCAGCGGTTGCAGGAGCAAAGCGGCCGGTCTCCCGAAAACGTCGTTCAACGGCAGCAAACGTTGGCTGACTTGGTATTCGACGATTTGGAAACCTGTCAGAATACACCCTAACACGCTCTCAAGTATCTCCTCCACAAAATCCAAATACCAATAGCATACCGGCATATTCTGCATTGATGTATTGTACGGCCATCATAAATCACCAAAAGTTAAGATTCTAAATTATTATTAGAGCATTTAAGAAACTTTTGAACACTAATGACAATTCAGGTATTTTAGATTTGACAATAATTACTTAGCCATGCGAAATTCATAGGCGACTGGATTAGTCTTTGGTTTTTTCGAAAGCACGGCTATAAGCACTTTCTTCCGTTTTTCTCGAAAACGAATAAAAATAAGAAAATTTTAGAAGAGACATAATTTGATCGTTTTTGGATACTCTATCGATTAAATATTATTTCGTGTCTCTGCTACAGACAGCAAAAAAATGATGTTAATTGTCATAGTGGTCATACGTGTTTCATTCACTTCCGGTATTAGTATTTTCTTGAAATTTTCTCAAAACATTCGTCGAATAATACTAACTGACCATGCCAAATCCTATTAAAATCGCATAAGCTATTTTGAATTTATAATAAAAAAACGATTTCAAAATTTTAACTTCATGGCCACATAGCGCCCGAACTAAGCGACTTTAGACTAAGATAAGTTTACTTAAATCGGCTTATTTTGATCTAAGGATCAACTTAACTAACACAATTTGTCAAACATACTAATCTATATCTGGAAAGAAAGTCAGCTCCAAATCTATGAGCATACCAAGTCCACAAATAACAGCTTCTAAAGCTATACTACTTTATGTGTGTGTAAAATGTTGCAGGGCTTAGATAGATGCCTACGTTGGCGCTGCCTCGCTGTAATGAAGCAGTAAAATTACGTAGATAATTCGAGTACTACACACACAAAGCAAGAAATAATTGTATCAAAATTAAAAATATATTTTCTACGATTTCAATTAAACTTTATGAAATGTTAACATAAACCGCTGATATAAAAAGGTGTATATACAAGCAAATTCAAGCAGCCAAAAGAATATTTCTCCCATATTATAGGAGGAACAATAAATAAATAAATAAAGGTGTGTATGCAACAAAATTCGCTCCATGTTGCCAGCTACTCGTTTTTTTCTGTGGCTATTCCATACATAGTTTGCACGAAGATTAAAACTGATAAGGAATCTTATTTAAAAGTAAATCAAGCTTGTCCTCCAGATGAAATGCGTGGAAACATATGTCAGTAACCGAGAAATTCATTTGTTAAATATATTCTAGGTAGAAGATTTATGTGTTTTATTTGTTTTTATGATTATACCAACTGAAAATTTATGCGCTGTACAGCGATGACCCAAATACAAAGATACTAATTTTATAGTACACACGTTTAAGACATACACAAAGATGTCTATTGTCTATATACTAAAAATGTAAGTGTGTATATTCTACGTAAGAAAGCCGAGGTATTAAAAGAAAAAGAATATGTTATTTACAATAAGCGTTTTTCCTAACCGTTAACTCTTATTAGAAAGCTGATTCCTAACCATTACCTATACCATGTCATACTTATGGTAGGTATGTGTTTATGAAAATTGCAAACTGGGAAAATGTTTTTATACTCTTTCATTTTTTTGATTTTATTGAACTTAGTCTTTCTTATTTGGCACCTTATTGTTAGTTGCAGTGAGATTTACACCAAATGTTTATTTCACAATGTTTGCTTGTATAATTATTGTAACGCAATTACATTCCATCACAGCTTCGTAACCAGATACGATCTTGGATGGATTATCAAGGGATGATGGATTGCAACATGATAATCTAAAAGCAAATCAGTTCAAGGATAACGAATATGGCGAGAAAGATATCCAAAAAATCTTTCAAATGGATTACCACAGAGGAGATGGTATGACATCGTATGAGGCCAGGAACCATATTTGGCACCTAGAGAAGTTCGAGAGACTTGCAGAAGTGACCAATGGCCCGCACCCGACAATCGTCTTTTTCGACAAATTTTACTAGGCAAATGGAATTGAGCTACTAAAATCGTAGGATGATGTCTTGAAAATAACGGCATTCGCGGAGCTTTTGATCCCCAATAAATCATGGTTTGAAGCGGGAAGAGTTTTACAGACAAATACATCCCTGTTTTATGTCGAATCTGGAACCAAAGTTGACAAGGAAAGCATTCTGAAGGAGGTTCTTCTTAAGCCAACCACTCAGTACTTTGATTCTTTTCATTGGCCCTGGCAGCAAGACAGAGATTCACCTAACAAAGATGAAAAAACCAAAGTTCCGAGAAGTCCAAGTAGGAAGACCTTCAGAATGTTCTCCTTGTTGACTTCGACTTCAGGTCTGATATACAGTAGAGGTATCTTGCCTGTAAAGCACTTTCCGCTTCAAACCATGATCGATTGAGGATAATAAGTCTAGTGGATGATTTTGCACTTGCCGTTAGCTTTGAGGAGATAACTTGCTGTTATTCTGTAGTTTTCGAAGCTGAATTTGGCCTACACTGTAACAATATTATCGTTGAAAGAGGCGGTCGTCTGATTCTTCCCATCGGTCGCAAGAACGCGGTACTTCTCGAGGTGCAATCTTTGATTGTTGTTAGTGAGAATGGCAGTTTTCTCGGACGGTAAAAAGTCATATTTAATTCTTTCTTAAAGTCTGAGCTGTTCGTCTTGACAAATCCCCAAGTGGTAGTTCGAATGTTTTTCGCAATTAAAATTAACATTTGAAAGGCCACCGCAATTACGTAAAAAATGGCAAAATAAATAAAAGACCAACTTGAAACCAGCTATCAGCGAAATCAACTGATAAACCAGGACTCAAACAGATAGACTCCTTTCAAATCCAGTCCCCCAGTCAGATAACATGATTGATATAATGTAACTCTTACTGATCTTGAATGTACACAAAAAGCACGGCTATGTCGTTACTTCAAAAATTTTAAACATCTCTAAACAGTTCATTCACACAATCAGAAATTAAACTGACAAGTAGCATACCAGCGTTGTCCGACACGGATCTTGATGGGTCTCTATGTTATAGAGGGACCTTCCCTGAGTACCCAGGCACGAGCCTTTATCCTATAACACGCCCTAGTTTCTGAGAAAAATCAATGTTGTTCGCGTTCTTTTTATATCGTTAATGTTGGTCTCCGTATAAGCAAGCGTGCGTAGCGCTGTAGACTGGATCTACGTCTGCCACTCTGGTGGCTCGCGTTCGATTCCTGCTAATTTTTTTTTGTGTACAATATTAATGATTATTTTAATGTGAATTATTCAGAAATGATATTTTTAGCTTCTGTCTTCGTGCCAATGATTAAATACACGTAGCTTGCGTCAACATTATTAGTAGAGGAAATAACACTCTGAATGTTAAAGAAATGTGCTTCCCAGTGTTACTTATGAGACGCTGAGCCTCAAAGCTGTCGTTTGTATACTATTATACTATTCGTTTGTGAAATTCAAAGTGCACGTCATAGCACAGATTTGCTTAAATTTCATTTTTCAATCAAATTACCACAGCAAGAAATATCATTTATAATAAATAATTAAATAAATAATTTCCATAAAATTCTTAATATTGTGCACAATAAGATTGAAAATAAAATCCATTGACAGGAATCGAACGCGAGCCACCAGGGTGATAGGCGTAGATCCAGTCCAGAGCGCTACGCACGCTTGCTTATACGGAGACGGAGCCCGTACTTGGGTACTCAGAGGAGGTCCCTCTGTAACATAGTTGAGACCCATCAAGATCCGTGTCTGACAAACCTTGTAACCCAAAATGACTTCCTAGAAGGCTACCCTGATGAGGTAGTAATCATTATAAAGGAAAAATATAAACATTTTATTAAAAAATACAAAAAATTTTATTATAAAAGCTGAATTTAATTATAATTTACGAAAGATCTACTCATTCAACAAGAACGCAACAACGACCAAAACAAGCTCTAAAATATGTAATTCTTAAGCTTTCCCTGCTTGTTTCTTAACTTCTTATATATGTATGTTACATCTTCTAGAAATATTACAATATACTTCAGGGAAAACACGTTCTCTACTAAATGGCTTCAATGCATTTGCTAACACAATATTTTCTAGCTAGACATTCTCCTTTTTTTAATCCTTAAAGGGGTTAATAATGAAGATAAGTTTATATAGCTATTCGACTATAAATTCGTCCATTTTATAATAACACGAGAAAATTTAGCTATTGAAACTCGCAGAATATAGGAGCATTTACTTACTATGGAATAATTATCTAGAATACTTAACATGGATTAATGTATGTGCCTGCGTAATTAATAATCTTGTTAGGTCGTACTTCTAAATGAATCTATTATAAGCTACTATTCATTCAATTTGAACCGGGCTTGAATTCTAATAAAGTAGTTGGCAGTAAATACAAATTAACAGACAGAATTTCAGCGCTATAATATGTAAAATACATTACCGCTGAGAACGTACTTGGCACAAAATTGTTATATTTTTTTCCATAAAGTAACATATCAACCTACGTTAGAATTTTAATATCGCATACCGCCGGCTTTATTCTGACATTTATCTGGATTAATAGAAGGAAATACAGGTAAAATAAAGTGAATTGCCGAAATAACATAATAACCAGCCTTTATATGGCGGCATGTGCTTGTATACAGCATAATATTTTAATTGGGATGCGTGAGCAATGCTAAACTAGGCAAACCGAGGTAAAATCAGCACTTTTTGTAAATAATATGCTCTAATAAAGGTCTTACAATTTTTTTGAGAGCTTTTTCTGTTGGGGCTGTGCATGCAAAAGAAGCAAAAATATCATGAAAACGATACCTTTTTCGTAGACGCAGCCTTGGCGGCGCAAGCTTTCAAAAGATTTGCAATGCATTCTTTGTAGAGTATGAAATTTAATACGAAAAAGTTCAGGAGATCACTATTCTATCTGTTATGGTTTCCAAATTATACTATTTAGAAATCTTATGTTGCTGATACCTTTTTCCGCTTCTAGGTCAATTATAACACTTTTAATTCGATTACAGATCAATTTATTCCAGAACCTTTACAATTTATTAGGTTTCCGTTACACATCTTTAGTGGAATAAAATTGACCGTCAATTCGTGTCAATTAATAAACAACTAGCCATGGCTATCGACAAAATTATCTACAGACAAAGAAATTTAGGGACAAATAAAGATATTTTTTAAATGTAACTTTATAAGTAATCATAAAAATCCTTATATCACCTCAACCTCTAACTATTCTGTTCAAGGACTAGGGAAAAACATGAAAAGAAAAAACCTAGTCAAGAGCTTAATTTGATAAAATTCAGGAGTGATTAGTTGATTAAGTTATAAATAACACTTAAATTTTCATTATCTGTTCTAAAAATGATCATTTCATGTATTAACCTCTTTTTATAACTATTTTCTTTTGTTAAAATTTTAACCTTTTCAAAATCAAAGTTATGTCGTAATTCTTTAGAATACTTAGACAAAACAGTTTCTGCGGTTATGTTATGCGTTACCGTGTATTGATGATTATAAAGTCGTTTTTTTAAGTATTGTCTAGTCTGGCCTACGTAACATTTGCCTTTGTATCTAATTTATATACGACATTACTTTGATTATCTTTTTTAATCTTAGTTTTTAAATTTGTAAATAACTGCTTATTATTGTTTGGTGTAAATGTAATGTTTATGTTTGTGTGATATATTTTACTATTTTGTTTAGTGCCTGTGTTGTATATTTTATGTATTCGTTTTTTTAATTAATTTTTCGTTAAATTCTACTATTTTTTGTAAAATTGATCCAACTTTGCTTAAATTCTCTTTCCTAAAATCAGGATGTGCCAATTTAATAGCCTGATCAACTAAATTATTAATTACGTTTTTTTTTTAAATTTACCGAAGTGTTTAAAAAGTAGTTAAGTGTCTGTTGCTACTAGTGTCTTTTATGTACCAATTCGTTTTTATGTTCTTGTTATTATGTAATTATCTTAACATTTAAAAAATTTATAAAATTTTGATTTTCTTTTTCGACAGTGAATTTTAATCTATCATGATAGGAATTAAATGTGTGTACAACATGATCAATTTTACCTAACGGTATGCAGCATATGCAATCATCTACATACCGCTTGTAAAATTCAACAATTAAGTTTATTTAATAAATCTTGCTCAAGATCCTCCATTACTAAATTTGTTATTACAGCTGATAATGGAGAACCATTTGCAGTTCTAAAAATTTGTTTGTATATTTTGTCGTTGTATTGAAAATATGCAGCATGAAGTTTTCTACAAAAAAGTCCTTGAGAGCACTATTCTATCTCTTATGGTTTTCAAATTATTATATTGTTTACAAGTGTGTTATCTTTCTTAGGACCCCAATTAAAATATTTCGTTTGCTATGAACTAAACCTATCGCAAATCTTGCATTATCAAACGCACAAGAGATAATATTACACTAATTTGTAAGTACAAACAAGTGATTCTAACCATAAATAAAACTATAATAGGTACGAGAAGAAAGTAAATGCCTTAAATATGTCTGTATAAAACCACACAGCCCGATTTCCTCGGAAAAATGTCGACTTTTTTCTGGTTGTCTGTTCCACTAATATCAAAACAACGCTATTGTGTCTCGTAATACGACGCAATATACACTCCAATAGAAAAAAAAACACTCAACAAAATGACATACACAGTCTACAGTAACATTCAAGAACTTTTTTTTCAGTAAATCTAGAACTACCACTAACTAAGATGCAAATATGTATATTCTGCAGTTCTGCTACGCCAAATTGTGGTAAAATCACATGAAAAATTTTAGCCATTCTCTAAATATCGAGAAAAATAAGAAAAACACTCTCGTACGATTAGATTAATTGCGAAATACTAGAGGCGAAATTATAATTGTTAGAGCAGGGTAGAATACGTTACTTTGCACAATAAAAAAAAGAGAAAGAAACAAATTGTCTCCGTGGGAATTCTATTGTTGCGTAGCAAAAGGTTTGCCGCGGTACCTACATATACTGTATGTATATTGTACAAAACACATCTTGCAATGGCAGATGTCGATACCCTAAGAACTCGAGCTCAAATAAAATCGTAAATGAAACGAGCGGGATATTAGAGTACATACGAACAAAAAAACCTGTTTTACTGTGTTATTAAGTTATTAGTTCATAGGATCCGAAAACAGAAATAAATGAAATTGTTATTGAAGTTTCGTAACAATTGTTTTGGATTTGCATTTTTAGGAATTTATAAATTGGAATTACATAATGTGTGCGAAGTTTTTACATATGCTACCATAATCTACGCGGTATTGGGTTTTTGTCGGGTATTACTATGTACAGAGCGTTATCAAACGAAGAATGTCCTATATTTACCTGTATCTTCTACAGGTTACTTGTTGAAAAATTAAAAGATCCTTTGTTAAGATAATATTCTTCAATTAAATGCTCATCTGCTATGTCAACGTGAATCTTCTTCAAACCCATTTTTAGTTTGATAGAAACCTATTTCATTTATTGTCTCTTGAAGAAAACAAACTGTTCAAGGAGACAATAAACGAATTAAATAAGCATTCTCATTTTAGCAATTTTTACACCAATTCTTTACACAAAAAATTATGTTCTAAAGAGTATGTTGACATCATTGTTGAAGATATTGTGTGTTTTTGACAAATTTAGTTTTTTGACCACCACTCGTGTCTCCAATACATCTACGCGTACAAAAAGGACAAAAATGCGCAATATTGCAACAAATTTCCTCTATTTCATGTTCGATGGGGTTTAAATCAACATATCGCGCAGCTGTCGATCGGCCCCCATAAGCAATAGCCCCCCACCATTACTCCAACAGTCCGGTGTATATGCCTCTCATGCGTCGTACCCTTCTACCGCCATCATGCATACCTAGGCAGAATCGCGATTCATCGCTGAAGACTACATTATTCCATTCTGCCTGCCAATGTTCCCGTTCTCTGCACCAGTTCTCAAGCGTTGACGACAGTGGTCCAAAGGAAACATGAATAGTAGAGGGTAAGTATAAAAAACGTCTAAAGCCTCGAATACGGCGATATAGTGTACGCATAGTAACAGGTCCACCTTCTTCTCTAAACCATTGGATCTTAACACTTGTAGACGAACACGTAATAACTAAACTTTTCTGTAGTCAGCTCTCATGAACATTAATCTCTTCGCAGAAAAGTGAAAAAAAAAATTTTCGCAAAAAGTTGACATTCTTATCATAGCATGTCATGTGGGTAAGTATATAGGTAAGTACAAACAAGAAACCTAATAATAAAATAAAATAAAGCACAACAATAATTAAATAAAAGAAAAATAAACTACTAACGCTATTTGTGACGTTCAGAAGGTTTTAGCCTCTAGCATGGGTAGACGCGTCTGCTGACTCTACTTAATCCCCTTTCACTCCTGCAGAAGCCGCTAACGTTACTGGTAAAACTTCAAGTTTACAGTTTCTTTCTTTGTTTATGTATTTTTGTATTCGATTTATCACTCACAATGTTATTTTACTAGTAAACCTCATCAAGAAAGTTCTACCCAGCAACACTGCATTGAAGACTTTGGTTATGCAACTTACATATGTGTAAAATATATTTCAAACTTTATTGTGTGCCTCATGTACTTACTCACAATGTCGGATCTTCCTGTTTATCCAAAATTTCCGAAGCTGTAATCTTTTTCCGACATAAGAAACTAGTTTTGCGCAATAGACTACTAATGAATTTTGAACTATTTCAAGGTAAAATAAGTGACTTACAAAATCTTTGAAGCAAAGTGTGTCATATTCTTAACCAAACTTGCATCACTGGATAAAGTGGCATTGTGTCTTTTCCGAGGTCAATTACACCAAGTGTTTTCCACAATTCGTTACTAGCACCGATAGTCTGATCGTTTCTGATATTCCTTCATAATTTATCTCGAACTTCAACAGTACAACTTAGAATCTAAGCAGACGACAAAGTAGTCATCACATCGTTAAATAAGAGTAAAAACATCCACGAGCCAAATCTCTATTATGAAGGTTTGCGAGTTTTGATCGCGACATGGTAGTGTAAATATATGCAAACAAAAATAAAAACAAAAAACACAAGGATAAATAAATAAAATAAAGGAATCGAAATCAACACTTTGCCATTAATGTAGATACCCATCTAAAGAATTTTTCGAGTTAGTATGTAGTTTTTTCTCTATAATTTATTTTTTCTTGTGATTTGTTTTATTTCATTTTTTGTTTGTACACAGGGTGTCTATTTAAGACTCTGGTCTTTGATTGTAGCTATATCGTTAAATCAATAGAAATTTTGATTGACGGCATATTCATGAGGATAAAAGGAGCACATATTAAAATTAATTTGACTTATACAGGCTGTCCCAACAAAGCATACCACATAATTATCACTTTTTTTTTAATTGAATGACCTACTTATTTCTATTGAACTGAGTGCATTTCAGATGCTTCGTTCACACCTAAAATAATTTTGCTCTAAAATGTGACGTTGCTCGGTTATTGAATTTTTTATTGTTTTTGCCAAAATCACTACTTCAGTTAAATTTTAATTCCCGCATCAATTGTTACATTTCAATTCCAATTAAAAAAAACTGTCAAAGGTAAAAGTGGAAATGTTGGTATCATTTTAAATGTAAATAAATACCCTATCGATACATACTACTAAATAGAGGGCATTCCATTTAAGAAAATTGCATAAAATAGAATTGAAGATATTGATATTCAAATAATATTTTTGGGCACCCTGTATAATAAATACACAACATTCCACGCTTATAAGATAAACTGATGCCAGTTTAGACTTTTTGCAAAATTTCATTGAAAATAAATGAAAAATGATGCGGGAATTAAAGTAGTGATTTTGGCAAAAAAGTATATTACAAAATAACCTAGCAACGTCGCATTTTAAAGCAAAATTATTTTAGGTGGTAACGAAGCATCTGAAAGTACACTCAGTTCAATAAAAATAATTAGGTAATTCAATAAAAAAAAAATTGATCATTATGTGGTACGCTTTTTGGGACACCTGTATAAGTCAAATTATTTGTAACACCTTTTATCTTCATTAATATTCTGTCAATCAAAATTTCTATTGATTTAACTATATAGCTACAGTCCAAGACCGGAGTCTTAAATGGACACCCTGTATATTTACAGTACTCATACATAATAGAGGCTCAGATCATGTAAGCCTTGGATATCATTTAATATGGATTTTATTATTTATGAATGATCTTATAATATAGAAACTATTTAAAGGAATCCATTACAATTATATGTAATTACTTTTAGAGATGATGGTTGTTAATTGTTTTTTATGTAAAACGTTCGGAATCCATATCTTGCATAGTCACCACATCTCAAGATTTGCAAAGCTGCTATCAGCTCAAAGACGCTGCTATCGTCAATCATGTGAATAATACGTCTCCGCTGGTCATTTGAGTAAGTTTGATATTATTCTATTAATAACAAGTAGGTATGTGTTTACAAAAATGATGTGATGATGTTTGACGAAGCACGAGCCTTGTAATTTAGGATACTATAAAAAATCTATTTACTCTATTTATTGAGCAGATTTTTTGTATGACTTAAGGTTTCTTCAGCATCACCCTGAACTGATACTTCATTCCTTTCAAATAATCAGAGTATCGTCACTAATCGAGTCTCACTAATTTACGCGTACTTTTATGACAGATATCGCCAAAAGAGTACTAACAAATTTTACAGACATATTTAATGATATTCGACCATACTACTAAAACATTACTTTCGAATATTTAATTTTATAGTTATAGATAAAATTTAAAGCAAAAATAAACTGCTACGTCTAGATTAAGAAAAAAAACTCGCTTACAATAGCTACTTTTAATCATAAACTTTGAACGTTAACTTCAAGCAATTAATTAAAGGAAAGACAAGGATCAGAAACAATATTCATCAAACATGCTTCACGAGTTCTGATGATCGGCGGATTAGCTTTCATTTTACGACGCTTTGTCCGCGTTTTACAACACCAATTGAACTTATCGCCTTAACAGCTAGGCGCAGAATTAGTTAATTCCAAAATTGCCTTTACACGATCTGAATATTTACGTGACAAAAATGCGAAAGCAGTCTAAATTTTGTACATGTATACGAAAGAAAATGCGTACGAAAATATCTGTAGGGCATCCTACGCATATATTAACAGATAATGACAAACTAAAAGTAATACCCAATCCTCTAATCTTTATTATATAAACGATATGATTCATCCGGCACGTAAGTCCAACTTTGTGTGAATAAAGTTATATTTTACATAATTTACAATGGAAAGTACTAAAAAAACTATCAAACGCTGTCATTAAACGAACATTAATTATCGCCGCATAATTTTTACGAACTCATATTTGCTACTAACACCATAAAATCGAACGAACTAAAGTAATTAACAAACAAGTATTTTTCACGATCGTATTTTTCTTGATCTTATTCTCGGCAGCGCCTATGCACGAGCAGCAACTTTGCGAACTTAGTGAGTGATTCAGCAATATGCCTCAATGTTTTCGTTAATAATTAGTAAAGAGTTTTATAAAACAAATTACAAACTTTATAGTCGTAACTCATCATACTGATTATACAAGGTGTTACCTTACGTACACTAGCGACACATTCTAGTCGTACGATCTAAAGCATAAAGTAGAGGCTACATATGTAGCGTGGATAGTAGGCAGTTTATTGCATGCATTGGTTCGGTTAAAATAATAAGGCAGATGCACGGTCTCTTTTTATATATTTTAATAATGTTTTTGCTAAAGTTAAGAATGTGCATAATGATACATCTGTTATTTGCCTTGTTTGCGTAAACACACGACTACAATATTGACGACTACAGTATGGAGTATTTCTGGAATTCTTTTTTATGAACATAAGACAGCCTTATTGATAAATATTGATAAATGAGCCACCCACGTAAATTTCAACAAATATTTCGTCCGAAAAGATGAATTATTAGACACTGTGGTATATAAAGGCAAGCAGTAAGCAAATTTTTGTTCAGAGTTTATGAATAATCGTGATTCATTTAAGTTAGAAAGTCAGATTTAAGTTTTTATGATTAATTAATAGTTACGTGCATACAACATAAATACATAAATATGATGACAATACAAGGCAGGGCACGCGTTATTGCTATGTTTGATCATGGATGGAGCATACGCGCTGTAGCGCGTAAATTTGGTGTAAATCCAAATAAAAGGTGGGGCAAAAGACCCGCTACCATTTTGATTGCGCGCCATCTTGGTTATGTGATGTTTAGCTCAGTTTCGCTTTAACCATTGTGTTGTGTAGACGTCCAAATTTTATAATGGATAAATGTACGCCACAAGAACGAGCAGAAATAGCGGCAATATTTATTGAAAATAATCGTTCCATTATTGCCACTCAGCGGAAATTTCGTCAAAAATATCCTAATCGTCCAGTGCCTCACAAAACCATAATTTATCGTTCACATGCGAATTTTCGACAGTACGGTATGATAGCAGACAGACCTCGTTCTGGAAGACAACGGACGTCTCGTAACGCTGAAAATGTGGCTCTGGTGCCCGATAGTGTTGCAGAGTCTCCAGAAACATCAATTCGGAGACGTGGTTTCTAGTTACATATTTCTGCACGCAGTTTAAGGCGAATTTTGAAAACTGATTTGAAAATGTTCCCGTACAAAATTCAATTAGTCCCTAAATTGCTATCGAGAGATCATGATCAACGAGTTGAGTTCAGTAATGCAATCCTAAGTCTGTCTGATGAAATAGAAGATTTTTCGTCTGAATTTATAATGAGCGATGAAGCCCATTTTCTTCTCAGTGGCCACGTCAATAAACAAAACATTCGGTTTTGGGGAACACGCAATCCTCAATTAATTCATGAAACATCATTGTATCCACTAAAAACAACTGTATGCTGTGGTATTCATGTTGGAAACATTGGTCCCTATTTTTTTGAAAATGACCGAGGTGTTCAAGTTACTGTTAATGCTGAACGGTACCAAGACATGTTCGACATTTTCTTGAATGACGTTTTTCCACGAAGACTAATTTCGCGAAATGGGGATTTAGCATGGCCAGCTAAATCTCCGGATTTAACAGCACCAGACTTTTTCCTATGGGGTTTTTTAAAATCAAAAGTTTATGCGAATAAGCCCCAAACGATTCAACATCTTAAAGATAATATTCGTCACGAAATGAAGAAATTCAGCTTGAGATGTTGCAGGATGTCATGAAAAATGCCTTAAAAAGAGCCGAAAGTTGCATAGCGAATCGCGGTCACCATTTAGCCGATATAATTTTCCAATCATAACGAAAAAAATGTAAAGACCAAATAAACTTTTTATGAAAACCAAACTTACTTATCTTTTCTTTGAACAAAGTTATAGGCAATCAAAAGCGGTAGCGGGACTTTTGCCCCGCTTTGTACTATTCTTTGTTTATAGAGAAAATGGGAAATATCATACACAGTTGCAAATGAACCAAAAACTGCAAAACAAAGAATATCCACTGCTTATCAAGACAAGACGTTAAGGCAGTTTTATGCCGAGCATCTTTTTACAAGTTGCAAAGACGCCATTGCCGCCACCGCCTTTCCTGGTTCATTAACTACGAACTGCAAGAAAAAGGTTGAGATCAGGTGGCGTCAAAAGCTATCGCGCTACTATTAAAACGGAACTTTCCGAACGCAACAAACAAAACAAAATATGCCCGTAGAGTTTTGGAAAACGGTGATTTTCAGCGACGAGTCGACTTTTCAAAGCACCCCAAACAGCCATACGAGATTACTTACTCGTCTATCTAACTCTAGGCTTCGGCCAGAATATATCCATCCACAAAACAGAAGTGGACGACTTTCTGTAGCAGTGTGGGGTTGGATATCATATGCAGGACCAGGTACGAATTGGGATATTAATGGACACTTAACAGCTTTACAATATAGAGATATTTTAGAGAATATTATCTTGCCATTAGTAACATCTCTTTATAATCGCTTTACATTCCAACATGATAACTCCCCCATACATACTTCCAATCTTGTCCAACAATGGATTACTTACAATAATGTGGAAGTATTAAATTGGCCGACCCGAAGCCCCGTCCTTAACCCGATTGAAAATCTGTGGGGTTATATAAAAAAAAGAGAGAAAATGTTATAGAACGAAGAGAAATCTACTGTGGCAACAAATTGTGCACGAATGGGAAGAAGTGAAGTAATATTGCCACACATTAATAGAGTCTATACCGTCAACATTGGAAGAAGTAATTCCAAATAATGGCGGCGGATCGATTCATTACTAAGGCTACATCGGTGACTATCTTGATAGAAATTGAAAAATAATAGTCCTTATTACAATATCGTTTAATATCCTGGATTGTTATACTTTCATTGTTATTTTAATTCATATCAAATAAATAAAAGTAATAAAGATATTGTTTTTTATTGTATAATTAACTTGCCTTTGCTTTAATTCTAGTTCTAATTAATCTGCAAAACAAGGGAGACACCTTTTTAAATAATTCAATACTGCTACTTTATTCGGAATATGTGACACATCAAATAAATTTCTTTCTACGAAAATATGGCAAATAAAAGATGCACTCAATTTTGCACATTCGTAAATCCAGCAAAAAAATTAAAAAAAATATATAAACGCAAAGACCGCACATCTATCTGTACATATTTTAACGGAGCCAGTGAATACAATAAACTGTCTACTATCCACGCTACATATGTAGGCTCTACTTTATGCTTTAGATGGTACAATTAGAAAGTGTCGCTAGTGTACACCCATAGAAAGAAATGGTCGGACAGTTTCCATATAACAATGTATTGAAAGTGTCCAACCTTTTACTTTCTTTGAGTGTACGTACATTGATTTTATTTCTCTATTCTCAGCTATTTTTTTTGTTTTGAGACATTGGCAACTACCACAAAAGGTAGAGATGTAATTTTCAGAAACAATGCTTAGAACAAGTCTAGGATTAGTCGAAAAGTAGTTTCCCAACATTTTCCCAACACATAACGTAATTATGTATGTATATATTTCGACAGCCAACTTGAAATATAATCGCGTCAGTATTATACATTTCGACAGCATTTTAGCATATTTTAATATAGAAAATGTAAAAATATTGTCCTAACAAGCATAAAATATGTGACGTACACGTAAAAAGTATAATGTGCTAGGAGGCCACTTACGAAATAGCTATACAAAATTTGTTCTGGCAATTTTGATGTTAAAACAATTTGCGTTTTGGAAGATCAACTCAAACGGATAATTACAAAATAGGGACCCGCATTGAGACCAATCCCCGAACAGCAACTCATAAGATCTAAGAAATCGACTGTTCGTGATGGTTCAACTTTCTTGATATTCCTACAGACAGAAATTTTAATATTTGAAGCAGATTATCAACTAGATTGGTTGTTAAATGATCTGCGGAATACTGCAATTTATCCTGAAGTATACTGCCATCAAATGGCCACATTGAATGACTTACTCAAACAGAAAACGTTAGAATCACACAATAAAAAAGCGTACAGTCTGCCTCAAAGATAATACGAGATCCCAAATTAAGTTTGGTAACTCGCCAAAAAGGTTTACAGCTTGCATGAAGTGGATTATGGAACTATTACTGTATTCTTCAGATCTGTCATTTTCATAAAATTCTTACACAGCAAAATCTTTACATATAATGGGAACGTTAAAAATGACTTCGAATCATTTTTTTGTTAACAAAGATCAGGACTTTTATGGAGCATCCAACCATCCTACTGTCAGAAAGATGACAAAAGATATCGAAGCAAAATAGAGAATACACTAGTATAAATGAGAGATCACTGCGGAAACTGCTACATTTTTCGTGAAACTAAACATATGCTCAAATGAAAACATATTTTTTTATAAAACAAACATTTGTTTTTTATAAAACACAAAAAGGAATATTTATTTTTTAAGTTATTTATCACATCGAAAGCAAAATGTTATAATTAAGGAATATTGATCTAATAGACGCGTTATAGACAGAGGAATTCCTCAAGGCTCTGTTTTGGGCCCTTCACTTTTCCTAATCTATATGAATGATTTACCTTTAGCCCTAAAGTCAGCTACTACACTTTATGCTGATGATATCAATATTTTAATCAGTTCAATTGATATCTCACATGCTTTTGAATTGGCGGATTTATTATTATACACTAAGTGGCTGAGTGGCTTTTTAACAATAACCTTGAAATTAATAATGACAAAACAAAATGTATTTTGTTCCGCAATAGGCATAAATATAACATTCATAACTTTATTTTGAATGGCAAACATATAGAATTGAATGTATCTTGTAGATTACTTGGAGTCATCATTGATGAAGATCTTAAATGGAATATCCACATTGATAAGCTTTGCGGCGACTTATCACAAATATGTTACGCCCTCTATAATTTGAAAAGATCATGCAACATGCAAATTCTTAAAACCTATTACTTTTCGCACTTCTTTTCTAAAATGACCTTCGGAATCATTCATTGGGGTTCTGGTATAGGCGTGGATCGCATATTCTTATTACAAAAGAGAGCACTTTGCATTATATTCGGTTTGTCATTTCATGAATACTGCAGGGACACCTTCAAGACACAAAAAATGTTAACCCTATTTGATGCATACATTCTTGAGGTTTTATGCTTTGTTTTTAAATATAGGTCGGAATTTTGTACTGATACAGAGCACGATTACAATATATAACAGACAAATTATCTGCTGCGTCCGGTTCACCGGACCAGTCTTTTTGAAAGAAACTTAGCTTTTTTGGGATGTAAATTATTTAATAACTTACCAAATAACATCAAGACATGTAATAACTTAAAAAGTTTTAAGTCCAAAGTTAAAGCATATCTACTGGCTCTGTCCTGTTATTCACTAAACGATTATTTATTATCTTAATAGTCCTGAATTGTTTTCTTATTTATACTCCGTATTTTTTGTATTTCTCCATAGTTTAAAATAAAGACTATTATTATTATTATTATTTATTATTTTATTATTATTGAAAGTAATCGCCTTTGCACTATATATTTTTTGTGCAAATAGTTGGCCCTCGTGAAATTAGTTTTTGGGGGATATCTACTGGTATAGTTTACCAAGCATTCACTAATTGTTCTCAGAGTAGCTTCTGGGATGTTGGACAGTGGTGTCGTACATTTCTAACTTTTTTTCTTGCAAATAATTTTTATAAAGTCGGGAGGTATGCTTGGGATCATTGTCCTGCTGCAAGTAAAACCCCTCACCAGTTAGTCTTACTCCCGAAGAAATAGTGTGGTGCTCCAAAATGTCTCGATAATTTTCTTTTTTTTCAAAATTCCTTCAATTCCGTACAGATCTTCGGCGTCATTAAAGGAAAATGAACCCCAAATAAGCACAGAACCACCTCCATGTTTAACAGTTGGTGCAACACATTCCGGCAGCATCCTTCCGCCAGCTCCCCTTCTAACAACAGTGCGTCGATTAGTACCAAAGACTTGAAATTTACTTTCGTCCGTCCATAGCACCTTTGACCACATATTCCAATCGTTTCTTAGGGTTTTGCGGCCGTAGTGATGGTTTTCTGAGCGTGGCCTATTAGATACACAATATAAAACAAACCAGCTTAAATAAATATTTTCGAAAAAATACTTCAACAATAGTTGTGGCCATAAACCAATTTAAATAAGACTGTTACGTTTTTTGTTATAATAGGGTCTCTTTTATATGTGGTTATATTTTCTTTATTACTTGTAAATATTCCAAGAAGACAGGACAGTTTTATTTTATTACAGTAAGTGAAACAGATCAAAAGAGCGAGTAATTATACCAGTAAACCAGTGATCCCTCATTTATGGTCGATAGTGTACATATTTCCCATTACATCGTGACAAATCCAATAGTAACATTGATTTAATTAATTTTCGAAAACTTAAAGAGCGTGTTTCGTTTTTTTCTGTAATAATAATAATAAATTATGGCCCAACAAATCCAGACCAACTTCAATTGTTTTTAAATCAGGCAGCTCGATATTTGATAGCAGCTATTTTATTAGTATTATACCACTCGCTACGTTTAGCTGCAAAAATGGTCAATCAAACCATCAAAATGTGATTTCCTTTGAGATATCTCCAATATTATGAATTATAGGAACGCAATTTTCTCGAGCAATGTGTAACACATCTAGAATATTCATTCCAATTACCAAATACGATGGTCTTACTGGAAGTGGCAATTTCATTATCTGTTAGATATAATTCTAGGTTTGTTTCATATAAAAAAAAAACCGAAACAGGAAGAACGTTTGACAAAATCGAAACTATCGAATTTCTGATTATTTAGTCCATTATTTTTCAAAAATTCCTGTTTTTCTAGTTGATCTGACGATTGTACTTTACCAAGTTTATAACAATGTAAACATCTGAAAAAAAGTAAGTGGTATTTTGATGATCCGTCATGTTTTTAAAGCCCAAATTGTAATGGACGATACATATTGTTCTTCTTGTTCCGGATCTTGTGTTTCAGCCACCAGAAACGTCCATAAAATGTTCAAATTTTCTCCTACACATATAACATATCAAGTCAGTCAGTTCGATAGTTTGCTTTTTTTTATTTTACTTTGTAAAAATCAATAATCACTACCGGCCAGTACATTAAAATTGGATACCATGTACACGATGAATAAGCATAGCTAATGATGTCAACCATACCTAGGTAATACTGTAAACTAGGCTAAATGAGGATGTTGCGTGTAGGTACAAGATAATTTCCCGTCAGCAATCTGCCCCGTCAAAACACTAGTCAACGATACCGGGCAATACTGACTGCAATTAATTAGAAGTAGAGTAAAACCTTGATTCTCCAGGTAATACTCCAGAAAACGCCAACCTCCAGTAGGTGTTGCGTCTACTTCATTAACGGTCTCTAGTCGTTTCACATGCAAAGGCGACATATTTTCATCTTCCCGGTATATCTAGCGCACGAAGTGTGAAATAGATCAAGTAGATGACTTGCAATTAAAATTACTATTAATATATGACAATATTATAAATTGAAATATTTGCCTGAACTGATAAGTGAATATTCTCATATTAAATAGAAATTAATAATTAACTAAAAACACGTCCTTCTTACCACCAGAAAAATATGTAAGTCCTCGCGGAATACATGCAGCTATATCCAGATAAAAATACCGGTAGAGATAATTCCATTTAACATTAACGGTGGGCACAATTTTTCATTGAGCTGAAAGAAGTGACTTTGACAATTTGAAGATAAAACAACTTTTACGATCGCGTTTTATAGGTGGAATTTTATTGCATTTTATATTAAACAATTTTATTTGCGTTTATATAATTTATAGATACGTTGGTAAACGATTTTGGAGAAATGTAATGTAACAGATAATAAACACTTAATTTTTGCGTAGTATTCTAAGTAATGTTTATTTAACAGCAGTTAGCAGGTGAAAAGCTTGCCTGAAATGGAGCAAGCTAAACATTATCCAGTATTCTATAAAAGTATACACACTGATAAAATTAAAGGAAGGTATGAATAATTAATACTTTTAAATGACACAATTGCAAACTTTTCATCCTCCGACACGAGGAAGATTCAATAAGTAGCGAGACAAATTGCTCTCGCTGAAAAACGGCTTGTTTAATCAATCGAATACTTTCGAGATAAGTTGGCAATCTTGCGATGAAATGGCATCTGGTGTTCAAGAGCGTTTCACGAACAATACATATACACAACCGTTCAAAAGTTCGATCGCATCTAATGTTATTCCTCGAATACCCTTTATAGTCTTATACTCGCAGCATTTCCACAATAAAATAAACTAATTCTGAGAAATCTATCTGAAATACGAAAATAATGTATTTTGGTTTTAATTTTATAATGGTAATAAAGCTGTAATCCCATAATAGCAAGAAAAGGGAGTTAAGGGGGTTAGAAAGCATCATAGTATAGATTGCTTTGAATATTTATTTGAAAATCCTGGAAAATGTTACCAGCAGGATAACGACCCCAAACACACTGCAAAGGCGATTAAAAATTATTTAGATCTGAAATTTGCTGAAGGAGTTCTATTCATAATAACATTATTATTATTATTTATTTATTTATAATAAAGTGGCCACCGAAAAGCCCTGATTGTAACCCAATAAAATTATTGTGAGGTAATTTGGAACGTGTCCTTCGAAAAATTTTTCCGGAAAGCCCTGTGGTGATGCATCCTTGGAAGAAATTTAAAACCCAGCCGTCTGCACATCAAATTGTGCTTAAGTATTCTGGGGTTCGCATAGTTTATTTATTGTGACTATCGAGAAGACCAAGAAACTATCAACAGGCACTGTTGCAATATGTTGAAAAGCAAAAGAAGACCTGATATTGGAACTGTGGACCTCAAAATCTCTAATTTCCACTGTTAAACCAGTATACGTTAACGCTGGTCAGTATCACGTTAAACCGGGTTGATTAGAAATCATCGATTTTGAGCAGCGGGGGTCTCATAAAAAAAACTCAATGGCCAGAAAAGCTATTATTAAAAAAACCTAAAGAAGACAAATGTCTACCCAGCCCTGATAAACGCTGACGGAGACGAAAAATTGCTCTACATAGAGAACTTTTTCGATCTAATCAAGAAGTTAAAGGTCATGTCTTTCAAATAGTTTCAAGATAAGCCCAAGCAATTTTATGTCAAAAAACCATAGAAATTAGAAAACCTATGGCGCAAGTGTATTCATAGCGACTATGGCAAAAATGAGTCACGGTATTGTGCAATTCAGTAAACTGCTTTTGATCTATACATGTTGCAGCATCTTCAAGTGGGAAACATTTTTAAAATTTTTCAGTCGAAAAAAAAGCTTCTGAATTACTACACAATTAAATTTAGAAAGTAATAATTCAATAGAAATAAGTCCAAATCCATAAAATTAATTGTATGAAGCGCCAAAGGAAGAAATGAAAATGTAAGAAGGGGATATATCAATCAAAATAATGAAAACAAACACGAAACAATTATGAGACTAAAATTTCTGGAGTTTTATTTAACAGAGAAGCAGAATTAAAAAGAATGACAACATATATGTACTTAAAAACCAGTTTTGATATTTTGCACCTACATTATTGATACGTTTGGCCAACTGATGGAGACTACAATTTTGGAAAGCAACCTCTAATTTTACAAATGTTTTTGGTTGCTTTTTATTAAAGGTTGCAATAAAAATAATAGTACGAGTAAGAGAATATCAAATTGTTCACATCATCCCACAACATAAATTGTTTCAAATAAGGTAAAGCAATTTTTGCGAAACAGTCTTAAGACGTTGGTTCGATCCCAAGACTGCTTGATTAGAAACTGATCTGATGCTTCCTTCAATTCGAACTCGGTATATATTACCGGATGTATGAGGCCACATAGGATTGTAATATCATTGAACCGGTGACGGATACCATAATCACAGATAAGGAATGTAGAAGTTTTTGCCTGGCCACCTCACTGGCAGCACAACAAAAGATTATTGTTTCTCAAATTTCTACATAGACGATTCTAGATCATTCCTTCATTTTGCCTGAATAAGAGGGTGGATGGCCCGAACTTTCGTTCAGTTCTATTTGAGCTACCGAGGACGAAGCGAGAAGCGATATCCTAGCCAACTGCTAGTGCCGTCAATTTGCTTTGTGACTTTGTGTGCATCTCCTAATTATCTTTTGCTATTGAGTTTATCGAACGAAGAGTAAACGAAAATGATGTCTGATGGAAAGAAACGAAAAGTAGACGCAGAGGATCGCCACTTTCAAGAAAAATTGACTGAAGAATTCTTTTTTTATTTTGCACAGTGGTAAGCCTATTTGTTTGCTGTGCAGTGAATCCATTTCAGTGATGAAACAATTTAGTATAAAGAGGCATTACTCAACTAAGCATCCTATGACAAAATCCAGAAGCTTACCGCAAATTTGTAACAGCAGCAGATGTTTCATAAACAAAGAACAGAACTTCATAATGTTGTGAAAGCCAGTTTTATAGTTAGTTCAAAATTGGCAAAGTCATTAAAACCATTTGCCGAAGGAGAATTTATCAAGGAGTGTATGTTAGAAGTTTGCAGTGTTTTGTGTTCTGAAAAGAAAAATGAATTTCAAAAAATTAGTTTATCAAAACGACCTGTTGCCCGACCTATAGGAATGATGGCTAATGATATATAAAAACAACTTTGACTGACGGTATGGGTGGTTTTGAACCATTTTCCATAGCATTAGATGAGAGCACCGATTTGTCTAACACAGCTCAACTGGCTATACTTATTCGAGGTGTTGATAAAGAGTTTACTGTTACTGAGGAATTGCTTGCTTTATAGCCGCTAAAAGAGAATACTACAGGAGAGGACATTTTTAATAAAGTTGAAAGGGTATTCACTAGTTTTGGCTTGCCATGGTCAAAATTAGTTGGTGTATGCACAGATGGTGCACCTTCTATGGTCGACTAACGTAAAAGTTTCGTCGGCATTTTGTATGAAAAAGCAACTAAAAAATCAAATGTTTCAAAAGATGATTTGATAGTCCTTCATTGCATTATCCACCAACAGAACTTGTGTTTTAAGTCCATTCAGAATGTTATGAATGTAGTAGTTAAAACCATCAATTTTATTCGATCCCGGCGTTTTTGGATCGAACTAATAATAATAATTCATGCTAAGGCATGAATTATTATTATTATTATTATTATTAACTCAAGTTACTGTCGGAGCAACAGATTTTCCAACAGATTTTGCGATTTTAAAAACATGGAAGACAGTTTCAATTTATTTGCTTTGATTTATCAGCATGTACGTCAATCGTATCAAAAATTCCGTCATTTGAAGACTATATTGCAAGTTAAATAGAAGATAATTCGCTTTAGTAACGCCATTCGGCAACGTTTCATATTTTGTGCTCATCTTTCAGCGAAGAACTTGTTACGTTTCATGAATTCTAGAAATTATTTTAATAGTAACAATATCCAATAAACTAATACACCAAATCCTGATCCGCTTCCGAAAGATTTCTATCATTCTTAGAAGTGAAGATTAACAGCGTCGGCTACAAATAAATACTTGCTTAATTATTAATTAATTCGAGCGAATACAAAAAAGTATAAAAACTTACGAAGTGAGGGAAGTATCAAGCAATAAATCAATAATTATACTGACATACAAAGGTAAATAAATACCTAACACCAATTTTCAAATGTAGAAAAACCATTCCGGTACTTTCCAGGCGTCACTCGATTTCAGAAATTAAACATTTGCAAGCGAAACTAGAACAGGATAAGCCAAACTAAATAAATAAAAATCATGCCGATTGATATTTTCGTCCATAATTTAATTTTATCTGCCCGTTATATTTACTGGAACCATTTGCCTGCTTCAAATATGCACAAAATTATTTTATGAATCCTTTGATACGGAACTCAAATGCAAAGCGCAATTTTTTTTAATATATTCTGACAGAAACACGCCTTTATGTAACTAATTATTAGTCATATTTTATTAAGCATACATACGGCGTCATTGCAATGGTAAACTGAATTCTATATTATAGGACTGTAGCTAAAAAAAAATTTAGTTATTCGGGAGAAGTTTCTTTTTTATTATTCACGGTATTACATATCTAATATTTTCTTTGCATGAAGGTGTGTCAGTGTATAAATATAAAGAATTTATTTATGTTCTAATTTTAAAATTTAGATGGGATACATGAATTGAATGCCGTACATCGCCGTAACAAAATACGAATGAATTCATTCAGGAAAAATCTTGTTAAAATTAATTTGAATTTTCGCTAACTGATCCAATTAAAACGAAGTAATGAAATGGAGACGTTATAATTTTAATTAAGTTGTCCAATCAATTTATAGGATTATAAAATTTATAACAGAGAGCATTTATCTTCGATTGAGAAATACTGTCGTTAATTAATCAAATGGTTCTGGTGAAAGTTTTCAATTCGAACTTCTAAATGAGATTTAAATACGTTTTATATCGCAAAATACGCAAGGCTGACTAAACGATTCAAGAAAATATATCTCATTTTAAAAAATAAATACATAAAACACGATAATTCATAATTACAACAGCAGACTTCGATCTTGTATCTAAACGAATAAAATTATATATATATTATACTACACAATCTAGTCCCTCAAAATATAAATACACACTATGCAACATCCTTGCACAGATCAATGCGCTTGTTAAAGATTTTTGCATGTAATTCAAGGTACTTATTTACATTTTAAAAATAGAAAATGCTCCCGCCTAAGTAAAAACGTAAAAACAAGATAAACCGTGCACTTGAATCATATACAGTAGTTACATAATGATAAATATCAATGTTGACATACTTATATATGTATAAGTACAGTATTTTACAAAAAAAACGTTACAAACTATTAAATTTCTATGCGAGCACTAATCTATGGCAATATGTAACCGGTTGATAGTATCTGAACAATATTGTTGGAAAATCATTGTTATTTAATACGCATTTCGTGACGGACACAATAGTTAAGGGAATTATTACGAAATTCAAACATCGATGTGAATAATAAATTAATTCGTATATTTTATTGTTTTCTATAAATAAATAAACAATAAGTCTGTTGATGATAAATGCTGCACAATTAATGCAAGTTAGTGCTAGCGTGGACGATTATAAGCATAATAAATTAAAGTTATAAAAACACGTCACATATGATGCTAATATGACGTTAGTAGCGATCTAGCACTACAGCACTGCTGATAATTGTGCAACACATTACAGCTTCCAACTTTTTATTAGTGGGTAATGCACCGTTTCAAACAAAAGGGTAGGTTATTGGGAAACTAATTTCAGCAGTTGCACTGATGAAAGCAAAATAAAGGTATTGATTGGTGCAAACCGCCGAATAACAACTCGCGAGATCGCCGAGATTAGATTTATTGAATAGGTACGGCCGTTCATGATCACGTGGTTTAATTTCAAAATTCGATATACGAGTTCCCAAATGTGCATGCACGAAAAAGTTTGATTTTTAAAAATATCCTAACTGGAGATCAGAGATGAATTAGTCGTAAAAGTGCATTTTATGCAGACAAAAAGAAATCACTAATTGAATTGAGATGAGATTGACCAGTTTCCGGTACACCATATGATTGGCTTTCGAAAATTAAAGGAAGAAATCAGGAATCAATCAGGTAGTGCTGTAGAAACCGTAGGCAAAACATTAAGAAGGCAAGCTTACACTACCAAATAAATAAAAGTTCCTGTAAGAAAATTTATCAAATTTAAAAAAAAATAAAATTAATAAATTGCAAACAAATAGATTTATTAAAAACAAAAAAAAGCAGAAGTAACGGCACACATAATTTATATGTGACGTTGCTAACGAAAAAACTAAACATTGGAACAACAAAAATACCAATAGTAATGTTTCAAAAAATTAGAAATCGCCCTTGGAAACTCAGTAGTTCAAATGATCTCAAAATTTTTGGTTTTAGACTTTAAAAACTATGTTAATTATCAGTAAATAAAATTGGAAATAATTCTTTGGTAAATGTCCCAACATAATGACCATAATTAAGAGATACAGGGAGGCGCTAAAAAGGAGCTACATACGTAGATTACACTACAAAGACTAATTTCAACCTGCAGCTCACACACAGTTATGACACAAACAATCAGAAGCAAGATCGAAAACTTTCGAAGTCATCCTCCAAAACTGCCCCCGACGGTAGGGACCAGTAAAACTATAGAACCGATCGTGAAAACTCTCGCCATCAAAATCATTCTCTAGATTGAAGTATAGTATTTAATGGTTTGGCATAAGTACTACTATGTACCAAAAACTGTCTGGTTTTGCATGTCATCATCAGTAAAACGTGATTGTAAGAAACCTTGACTATTATTTTGCTGATGCGCAGGGATAGTTTTGATAGCCTGTACCATGACTGTATCTCATCTGCAAGTCCCTACTTATGTGAAGCCTCCAAATTCCCTCAAAAAAAAGTCATGAATCCTGAAATAGCTACAGTTGCCTTTCCCTTTACACACTCGTCCACCCCTGAATTTTTCACCACCATTTTAAATATTGGTAAAGATAGTTTTTGTAGATTTTTGTTTGGAAAAGTACATTTCTAAAAACTTTTTTTTTAAAACATTTTTATGTAATTAAACAATTTTACGAATATCATTGTCGCATAATAATTCTACAAATCCCCGTTTTCCAAAATTGGTTTCATATACTTCCGTTACTTAATCTATAAACTTTCTCTCTAATAAATTTGAAAAGTTAGAATTACTTTGAGAAATCTATAATTTACAACGAGCAATTTCAAATAAATCTACCAATCAAAAATTTTAAATTACTCAACATATTTGCAATTTTAAACGTTTACACACAGGAAAATATATTCATAAAATGCGCGACCTATAATTTTTAAAAACATCTCTCTCTCAGTAGTCGCCAAAACACGATATTAATTTGATTAATATTAGATTTTCCCCTAGTAACAAAAAACTAAAAAAGTGCAAATATTGTTCGTATTGGTCTATAAATTTTGACAGAATTACTTTTTGATTTCCCTTTTTTTGCTTTTCAAGACTACTTTCCGTGAATTTGTTACAATAACTCAACCAGAGTAAAAATCTAGCGAGATAAGCTCTGTCACATTCACATCAATGAAGCTGCAACTTCAGACATGTCAATCATTGGTTACATTGAGCAGAATTAATCTGCTACAAGAAGTAAACTTTTTGCCTAATTAAATACATTAACAAAATGTCATATGCACCGGTCATAAAAGTCTCAAAATTATCGAGAAAACGTGTTATCAAAAATTCTAAACTTCAGCAGTAAGTGGCCAGCTGCCCACCAACCAGAAATCAGATAACAAATGAATAAAATATGCGCTTATAGGGGTAACCGACAAATACGTTGATGTGTCGTAAGATTAATATTTTTTATATTCGTTATATATAGAAGGTATTACGTCAAGAAGTCATTAAATGCGTATTTAATATTTATATTTGATGCACGTCGTTGTCACTTCTACAGGTTGGTATGTACTTAGATGTTGAAATTTGTATTTTTGTCAGTTCAAGTTGGCGTGACCTTCACCCCAAGACATTTCAAGAAATAAACAATTTCATTTCGTTGCAAGCTTTTTTTAGATTCAAATTAGTTTTTAATCAAAAATCAATAATAACTAAAATTAGAACTCGGAAGTATTTCAGAAATATTTCAAAATTGACACAAATCTGCCAATTTTATCATACAAAATTTACTGGCCAAATTTTTATGCAAAAGATCTAGACAAGTAAGCAATCTAAATTAATCAACTTATAGGTATTATCCAATATTTTCCTGTCCACAAAAAGGAAACATACATATAATACACGTGTTTAACATTTAATTACTCAGTTAAATTGCAGATAATAAAATAATCTTAACGATCTATATAATAGTTGCTACTAAGAATAAAACAATTTATAACGATTTTACTAAGAAAAAAAAACTAAACTGATAATGTAATCGCGGACCGATTTCGATTTCGAATTAAGAGTTTAATTGCTTATTAAATACAATAGATTATATTTACGTTAATTAAATCGATTTAATTTTATTTATACTTCTAAAGAATATTAATTTATACACTAATTAATGCAAAATCAAAATCGAGACCTCGTAGTACATAATTCAAATCTAGTAAATACTGCTGAGTGGGAGGCAATTTTTTCTTGATTAAATATGAAAAATTCAAAATTTTCATTACATATTTCTTAAAACATAAGCGGCGTTAAAAATATCTATAATAAAACGCAGATATCGCATGATAATTAAACAGGAAAGGTAATTATGAAATGCATTTAACGGTTAAGAAAGTATGTAACAGTGACAATTAAATAAATGGCTTCATAGCGTATTTACATGCACATGTATTTTTATGTCTACCAGTTACCTATTTATAGTGCATCAAAGTTTTTATAAACACGCAAGATATTACAGTAAAAATGTGAAAAAATAAATGAGTAAAGAAATAAACTACACGAAGACAAACTCGTTACAAAGGCTTTATATAAATAGGTAAAAATAATAAACTTTTTGAAATGCCTCCCGTGAATCAGTGTTCCCGCAAAAAAAAACAATCGCCGGACATGCGCGTCATGAACCCAAACATGTAGCCACTGCAGTGAACTAATTGCCTCGAAGTTTTTCGAAAATTTCTAATAAATGTCTAAATAAAGCTTGTCATAAATACCTGTAATGTATTGTACGCCAATTTCTGCACGATATTGCTTTCAATTCAGAGATAATCTCGCTCATAAGACGCACTAAATCCACCACATCCAATAATTACTTCCTTATACTTCGCTGTCAGAACGACTACAAATCGTTTCGATGAGAACGCTGCCTCCATTTTCTTTCTTGATATCATTTCCGATGTTAAACGAACGTTACCGAGATGTACGTTCAAATTTGTATTTTGTAATTTTCAAACAATTGAAATACAGAAATTTCTTTGGCGTCGCATCATTTAACATTTTTCTAATCTTCACCTGAATATTTATATTACCATATTGCAAGGTAAGATTTATTAACCATAGCAGCATTAATACATCTCCGTCTTTATTTTCTTATTACAGAAATGTTAATTCTCAATATTCTTTAATTAGAAGCGCATTTGAACATACCGTGAATCATGCCGCTATACAAAACGAAGACGCAAAATTATTCAAACAGTGCAGAGACTGACACGTCAACCGAAAATACGTTTAAAATACCTAGCCAAAATGGAATACAGTTATATAGAAATACCCGTAAAACACATCAAAAGGCAAGCCAAGAAAATACGCCAACATTAGAGAAACAATTTAGAAAAATTCCGTCAGAATTCAAACTTTCTATTATCAAACAATCTAACGGAAGTTTAAGAAGAAATAGTCCCAAATTTGTAAATAGGAGGAATCGATTAACAGAAAATAATTTATCGAACCAACCTACTGTAAACAATAATACAAAAATTCTACGTAATAAAACTAAATACAGGAAAGATATATCCAAACGTATTAATAAAAACTTGAATTGCACTCCAGAATCAAAATCTATTCATTCAAAATTAGATTTTAATAATAACATAAATGATGAAATACTAAATAAATCTGAACTTAATACGAAATCTTCGAAAAACTTAAAGCAAACAAATCAACATGATACTTCTTCCGAACTGGATGAAATGATAATATCGTTGTGGTCGCAGGATGTAGTTCCCTCCAACGAACCTCCAAAGTTCTCCTCACATTATGAAAAATTATTATGGCTACAAGAGCAAAGAAATGTTGGCTTATACGTTTGCTGTGATAGGTGCGACAAGTATAGGTACTTAAAGGATACTATAGATCCTTTAGAATTACCAGATAAATGGTATTGTCAAATGAATCCAGGTGAGTTTGAATAGTTAATTCTAATTTTGGAGGTTCCAAGAAACCGATCTTGTTTATGTTTGAATTTAGGCATAATTATCCAACAATGATGGAGTCTCATAGATATTCGATTCTAATTTACTTTCTATAATCATTCAATAAACAGAGTGAACCATCTCTCAAATATCAAACAGAAGAAATATAACAGTTACAATATCTGGTGATTGAATAGGTTATTTCACTGTCTCTTTTTTTCCAAACAATCTAGCTGGAAAGATTGTATTGGAGAAATGGCGCATAACTACAACTGTGGTGGTGCACCATCCTGTTGCCTAAATGAGAATGCTTACAGGAAACAGCTGGGTGAAATCACTGATATTTTATAAGAAATCCAAATACGATTTTTCTATGAAATTTTGATCAATTTATTTATTCTCTAAAAGTGGATTTAAAAAAATAAAATGTTGCGCATATACCGTTGCAAACACTTTAATAATTTGTAATGAAAGAAACAGGTCTATATTTAACATTGTGAAGTTTAGTACTACATTCAAATATTGTGTAGAGGCAGTAGACATGGTTTCTATAGTGGGAGTTTAAGCCGAGGCCAGTCTGTATAAAAAAAACTAGTTGGTTACCATTATCTCAAGTGTTTAGGGTAATTATGGCATGTGGACATTATTACTACAAATAGGTGCACCAACAATACTTTGCTAATAAACATGTTAATTGCAAAACTCAGAAATGAATATGTCTTTTTCTACGCCAGTACATGCGTTGTATGCATCACTATTTTTCATATAACACGCACCTTATTCATAATTTGCAATTTTTTGCGAATTTTCCCTGTATCAAGTAGAAATTGTGGTCATTCATGTCAGCCTGGGTGTTCATCTTCAATGTTTTTGATATTACAACCCAATTAGTTATATATATGGCATTTCACTTTTATTAAATTTCTTTACTGCGGTACTGGCTTCTTTTTATCACCCTTTTCTTGACGAGTCTGTTTGTAGCCTTCTTTACCAATTCTTGCTTCAGTATGTTTTTCTTCTATATTTATGCTAGCCTTTCTTTAAGATAACTTGAAAGCACATGATAGCACTCAGTTTTATCCGGACTGGTGCAACATCTTTTACCGAATAAGCATGGAATTTCTAAAGACAAGTACTGGTACCCTGAAATCTGTTAATTGCTTTGCTGAATTCGAATAATGCAACAAGCAATAAACTAATAAATAAAATAAATAATTTATTGCACTCGTCATACATATACAGATATAGAATAAAGTGACGGAAGTCGATGATATGTGTGGAGGAATTGCTAGCAAGCGAATGTATTGGCTTAAAAAATGGTGTACTGCATCCATGATAGACAAAATCAACTACATTTAACATGATTTAAGAAATTGTTGAAAAATGTGTGAATTGTTGAACAAAAGGTTCTTTTGTGGTCTAGCTCTTATTGAAGTGTATATAAATTGCTCTTAAAAGTCCACTAACCTGCAATTACACATGTATATGCTCTCACCTGCCTAGCTTGTCACATACTCCACTTATTTCAAAACCTCTTCCAGAAATACTTTTTCTGGCCTTTCCCCTGCGCTGTATAGTCAATGGTGTCTCATCGATTTTAAAAATTCTCTTTTTGCTTCAAATTTATATTTGATTTGAAACAGATTCAAATTTTCATTTTATTAAGTACAGCCAACGGTGGCTGTTCAAACTGTTTATCAAGACAGCCCACTCGGTTTTTCCTGTATAAATCTGTGTCTATAGCTCTGTTACAACATTACCTCGCCGTAAATAATGTTGCGTTGTTAATTATATCCCACCAGCGAATGATAACCCATCTTACCTTGGTTACTTTATTTTCAATTCCATTTGCAGTCTTTATTTTTGGTGCGTAGATAAGGAACATTATTTTTGTAGTATATTTAAATAGACATTTTTTTATCTTGCTTGGAAAAATTTCACAAAATACTCATTCCATAAGATGTTCCATTTTGTTTTTCGAATTCCTAACTAAATTAGTCGCAATAGATATATTGAGTAATTTATTACACATTTTTTATACACCACAACATGCAAATTACATTTCCAGATAAAGAGCACAATAAATGCTCTGACCCTGAAGTACCGTTAAAAAGCTGGCAAGAAGCCGATTTAATATACAACACTTACCATGCTGGAAGTGTTGTATGGGCTAAACTAGATGGTTATCCATGGTGGCCTGCTATGGTTGATGATGATCCGGATACAGAAATGTATTATTGGTTGGACGAGTATTCATGTGTTCCTGTAAGTTTTTAAAATTTATATTACTTGTAACAATCGAAACTTATATTCCATTTGTTTAGGTATGGTATCATGTAGTTTTCTTTGATTTACGTTTGGTATCTAGAGCTTGGTTGAAACCAAACGCTTTATGTAGTTTTAAGGCTAATCTAGATAATCCGATCTATCAACCTTTAAGCCGCAATAAATTCAAAGCTCGCATTCTATTTGCCAAAAATCAAGCTAAAAATGCGATAACATTACCCGTAGCTGATCGATTAAAAGAATACAGCTTCTTAGCTAGATGGAAAGGTCGTATAGGTACTCCAGTCGACGTTGACTGCAACAGAAAAGATAAGAAGCGTAAAACAAACAATACAAGGCATAATATTAGAAGGGAATTAACACAATCACAGAAAGAACTAAGTAGAAATAAGTTCTTAAAAAATAGTAGTATTAAGTCACTTTCTTCAAAAGAAGTTGGTATGCAGAAACATTTAAATTCATCTGTAGGCAGTGATTATTTGTCACCTGACTTATTTGATGAAAATGAAGGAGTATTGGTTTTGAACCAATTTGAAAATGTATAAATTTTAAAATCCATTGAAGTTGTCGTGTTCATTGTGTATTTCTTGTTTCGAATTTAATTTAGAAAATGACTTGAAGGAAGTCACTAATACCCATCATAATAATTACGATCAATTTTTCTTATTGTTTAAGTTTAAGATTAATATATTTTTTTGTTATATAGATAGTTGTGCGTTTGGTTTAAGACAGAATTTTGCCACATATACGCTAACTAATAACAATGAAAGTTGCAGCAGTAGTCAGACAAGCAATTCAGCTTACGAAGGTGCTGCAGTTAGATCCACCACATAAAAAGTTTAGTGTGGGTATGCTTTGAGGTTCTCTTCTCTCTTGTACTCACGCACATCGGGTAAGTGCCTACTATTTTTAGTTACAAGAAAGAGTGTTATAATTGGAAAAGAAAAGAATAATAGAGATGTCACTAGCAAGACTTTCCATCTTCCTTTACACTTCAGTGCTCAAAGTATAATGCCGGCAAATGTTAAACAGCGAAATATATAAATTGACAGCTGTCGAAAATATATTCACTATTAAAACTAAAAGGAGCAATAGTTTTGTATAATTTTACAATGGAACTAATTCTTTTAGATACAATGATAGAACCTAAAAAATACAGTTCTGGACAGCTGCCAAACAAATTATGATAGTTGCGCATGCCAACGCCGTAATAAAAGTCCGCTGTTATAGTTTCTCAGATGTCAACCACCAGAACAGTGAAAATTTTTGTTTTTAAAGTTAGGGAAATACCAGAAATTTAGCAAATTAAAAACTTGACACTTTCGTGGTTAAAAATCTGCAAATACTAAAACTGAAGAGTAGTAGATACACGATTTTGAAATGTATTTTAGAAGTCAAGTTCTCGCCTTGATGGGATAGCAAAATTGAAGCGGGGTGAAAGATCAATTCCACCATGAGCTCACATTATTGACGAATCTATGTTTGTGTCTATGATAAATAAAACTGAATTATATAACACGCAAATGAAAATAGGTACAACTGGAGCAAAACTAGTATTGCATGTATGCAGAGGACGGAGTCGATTGTCCATCGCATTAAATGTAGAATAATCTGGTATTATGAAAAAGGGATTATATTCGGTATGGTGGCATTATAAGATCATGAGTTTCTCCCATCTATTTTAAGATGCGCAATAATTTTTCCTAATTTGCCAAGATCCAAGATGTGCGAAAACAAAAAAATAAATCGTAAGTATATATTTTTTTATATCTTTGTTTAAACCTTTTTTTCCATTTACATTAACAGTCCTTCATTTGTATTGTCATAGACAACGCACAAAGTCCAATCGACTTAAAAGTATAAACTACGCATCCTTAATGGTCTTATACTCCCACACATTAAGAAAATGACTGTGCTTGGCTATTTACGATTACTACTTCCTACTTATTATTATTCTCAGAAGTATCCATAAAAAATCATAAAATACGAATGAATGCTGGATATGTTAAATGCGCATGTTCTGCTATGAGCATGCTCTGTTCTGCAAACGTCTATATTCCCCCGAATTCGGACCTAAGGCGTTAAAGGGCGCGGATTACGTAGGAATTGCAGCAATCTCAGGTACAAAATTGACCTATGCATCAAATATAAATCAAAACCACAAACACCACAACAGAACGTAACCAAGTGGTAAGTAATATAAAATAGATATATATAATTATTATCGGCTGTGATAGAAAAGATTATGGAACCTGAAAGGTACTGCGCATATCACGATCACAATCCTCTTGGTCTTGCGCTCGGGCATATCGGACGTGTACTGTGTACTGAATACATTTCGGATAAAGTAGATCTACACCGCGATCAGTGAAATATCTATTGCGCATGCTGTTTACGGTTGCCCATGCTGGGTTACGTTCGAAAACGTCGAACCCGAATTAAAAATTCCTTTTAGGTAGTGGGGGTTGAAGAAATCAAGAGACGAATAATTATGTACGCTCACCGTAAAAGTAGTCGAGACGGCTAAATGCGGCAGCAATATTCGCTTGTCTGCCGAATATCAAAAAGCTGGACACGAAGCGAATGTATCTCTCGGCAGGGTTCATGTTTCGGAGATATTCGGCAGGCAAGCAAATATTGCTGCCGCGCTTAGCCGTCTCGACTACTTTTAGCGTGAGTGTACATATATTGTGCGACGCTCGCGCGCTAGAGTTTTCGAATGCACATTTTGTTCACTGACGCCACATCTGTTTGTATTCGTACCTGGTCAGTTGCCAGCAACAGTAAACTACTATCATCCAATTAACAAAAAATTAAATTAATTATTTTCTTCCATGATACTTAAACATAACGCTGGTATACTACAGTTTGATACAAAAAATACATTATAAACGAACAAGGAATAAGTTTCTTTAAGAGTTACACAACAAATATTCATAAATCTTAGAGAGGCAGCCGTAAACATTAATTTTAAAGAAGTGGTAACCGTTATTATCTGGGTATAACATGAAAAATAGAAGTCATATTGCTACTATACATATTAACATCAACTAAATCATATTTGGAAAGTATGCTAAATAATTCCGAAAGTAGTTCAGATGAAGAAAATATAAAATTGACAAAAAATAATGACAACAATGATGTAGACCTAAATATAACCTCTGCCCGCCGTGTGACAACCATAAACGCATAACGATTTTCAAGCCAATTCTAAACTTGGGTAGTTTGGGCGTTTATAGAGGGTTACTCAATACGTTTTCGAACCTTCATTTTCTCTCGAAAGGGAAATGGTAGGGAGACACTGTATGATTTCGAACGGCATTTTAGGTAAATTTTCCGCTAGTGTTGTCGAACGAACCCTGGGGACGTTTTCCACGAAAGAAGCTACAGATTTAAATATAGTATTTGAACTTTTTTAGAAAATCAAAAATTCTGAATCTTCTTCGCTAAGTTTCTACAACTCCAATTTAAGATACTAGATTTATACAAATGTGGTTGTAGCAGACATACTTTACTTTTGGAGTCATATATTAGTTAATTCTACTTTTTAAGTAAAATAGCACGTTATCTCATATCTATTAAGCAAACAGCTCTCACACAAGAATAGCCAACAATGTTCAAATACATTTTTTTTAGCTGCAGACTAAAAAATTAAGGCAGTTTTGCAATTCTTTTTCTAAACATTAATCGCATTCAAAAAACCAGTGGCATAAGATGCTGTTGCATATCTTCAAACTACATATGTATATAGAAATGGAAGGGTTAAAAGGAAGTACATACATATGTCCAATTCTGGATATGCAATATTCAGAAAAAAAATTGTAGTACATTTTCATATTGCTGGCCATCAATTTCGATTTTATCCGTGTTACTTAAGGCATATTGGTATGATTGAGACAAATTTAAACTGTACTATCAATCGCATTACTGTTTGTTACAACTGTGGAAAATTAATTTCATTACTCTTTAAGTAATTGGCGCGGTAGTAGTGGTTCTATTGCTTCCAGACGTGTTAGCGTTCGTTGAATCTTGTATATATAAAAGTAATAATATCAGTACAATTGTTAGAACATTCTAAAAGCAAGCAACAACTCTTTTAAGGGTGTTGCGTACAAAAAAAATTGCTTTTTTATTACTGATTTCCTCATGTGCAATATAATATAAACGTATTTCTAGTGTCTTACAAGGACTAAAAGAAAAGTGTAAAGCGAAAAATAATGACTCTAGGATGACTTACGAGTTAAAAAAGTCAACATCTTATGTCAATCCCAGAGCCATTAACAATGGTCCGATGGAAGTAAGATTTTAAGTATTGATGTATAAGATATACTTCTACGTCTTGATGAAGCTATTTAATCAAAAAATAACTTATTTATGTAAATAAAGCGTTTTGAAAAGTGCGGTTACGTCAAGGTCACTTTCAGTGCTGCTTTCAAAACATTTTATTTCCATAAATAATTTCTTTTTTGATTAACTAGCTTCATCAAGACGTAAAAGTATATCTTATACATGAATATTTGAAATCTCAATTCCATCGGACCATTGTCAATGGCTCTGGGATTGACACAAGATGTTGACTTTTTTAACTCGTCAGTCATTTCATAGTCTATATTTTTCGTTTTACATTTCTCTTTTATTCCTTTAAATATACTAGAAACATGTTTACATTCTATTGCACATGAAAGAATCAGTAATAAAGTTATTTTTTTTGTACCCAACACCCTTAAAGAAGTTAATCCTAACATTAAAAAATCAATGTTTATTACACAATATTCCAATGTCCGAAATTGACTGTTAAACGTATAAACTTTGACTTGCTTAAAAAAATAAAATAGGGGTAATTAAAATTCAAGATATATACAAAATTGTTTATTTAAATTAATAAAATCAAGTCTTTTAATAAGGATAATATTACTTTACCGTTTCAAATGTTTTCATATAGATATACTTCTTTATAAAGGCACACCTGAAGCAAAAACAAAATGTTTCGAATGATTATTGGGCTCAATAACTTCCAAGTGAATTAATTTAAGCAGATCAGAATTATGGTTAACTTAGAAGGTCTTTATAATACAATTTAGATATGTCACAAAAACAACACAGTTCATCTAAACTTAGTCGATATTTATTTTAAAACATTGCATTGAACCAATTTAGCGTGGCCATATTTTTCCCGGGCTATAAATTTTGAAATTACAACATGTACTTTACGAAACAGTAAACTACTATCATCCAGTTCACAAAAAATTAAATTATTATTTTCTTCCATAATACTTAAACATAACTCTGGTATAATACAGTTTGGTACAAAAAATACATTATAAACGAACAAAGAATAAGTTTCTTTAAGAGTTACACATGAAAAATAAATAGTAAGAACAGAATTCATTTATATCTCTCTTTTTTCTAAACACTAAAACTTATCTTTCGCGATACCAGCGACCTCTAGGTTTCCTCAACATTCTCGGCGATTTGGGAGACGCGGGCATCCTACGAGGCCTTTTCACTGTCCTATGTGGCGAGGAACTGTTCCTCAAACGTTGTCTATTTGACCTTTTCGCACTCACACCACCACTATCCAATTTTTGTACCCGAACATACGGTTGAAATTGAATGTCACTGTTAATTTCATTGTTCGTCACCTTAGCCGACAGTACTTTCTCCGCGTTCTCCCACCTGTCCAAGTCTACAATCCGGTCATTTGACTCTTTACCGCACACTTTATCCGTACAATTATCATTAACATACACTGTGTTTACCCTGTCTTGTTTCAACTTGTTCTCCGTCGTCGTTACCCTGCTAGTTTGTACATTTCCAGTGTTATTTACATTCAACTGTACACTGTTGTTACTTTGGTCTATACTGTTGTTTATACGGTTGCCCCCTCTGTTAGCTACTTCACTGTTCACTTCTTCATTACCGTCATCACAATTGTCTTCAACGAAATCCGAATCTGCGTTAACACTCATCGAATCAACCGTGCTATTATCATCCGGTTCTTCTTCTTTAAGCGTTTCGTTACCCTTTTTGGTCCGTCTGTCTTTTTTATTCGGCCAACCAGTTCTATTTTTCTTTTTCTTTTTTCTACCAGGTTTCTTCCCGCTTGCGTAGACCCGTTTTATAGGATTGCCAGCGTTATCTTTTTGTTTCTTGTCATAGTCTTCCAGAATATCAATGGCACTCAATTTACGATTCATGTCGATAACTACGTTTTCATCCGGCGATATCTCTAGTTGATCCATATCCTTTATAGAACTTAATACATCATCCATACTTTGCGCTATTCGATCGTAATCGAGTTCTTCCTTCGAAAGGACTTCTTTATCTTCATTAACTTCCGGTATCGATGGTAGACTCTGCTTCGAAGAATTCAATTCCGAACTTCTACACCTGTAATAAATTAAAATAAATATTGAATTGAAATAAATATTAATAGAAAAATAATTTACCTATTCGCATCATTCCGCCGCTTCCGCTGATGTATTAAACTACTCAGTATAGCTAGTGTCGAAGCATGCTGTCTTGGCGACTTTCTAGGATTCTTACTTAACACGATTCCTCTTCGTTTCTTTTTGGCTTTCATTTGGTCCGTTTCCGATGTTCTACACTCGTCGTCAGTTTTAGAGTTTGCCGTTAGAATCGAATCTTCACTAGTTTTACTGCAATCTTCTTGGATGTCCATTGAATTATCATCCTGGCAATGTGGATCAGGCGTATTCGTACCAGCCGAGGTTGAAGCCGACGATGGATCTATGAAGTGCTTCTTTACCGCTTGATAAGCCTTAATACATAATCTGGGATCTAGTGGAGGGATTGGGCCCATCTGATAGGGTAAAAGAAACGGTTTCCAATAACCTGCAAATATATGGTAATTAATATATACATATTAACGCAAGGTATGTACTATGGTAGTAATAATTGAGAAATGCTCAGTTAGAATCCAGGAATATCATGCAATGTGTCGAGACGTTGAAGTATGCTCATAGACACGTTGAAGTAAAACAATAGTGGGTCAGAAATGGTCCACCTGGAACTCGTTTGAACAAGGCAGAGGGTGGTTGGTTTTGGAGAACAATAGTTTACTTCACCTGTTTTGCTATATTTCCGCTTAGATACAATAAAATAAAAGGTAACTGATGATAGGCCCAGGTTGTCATTGTCGTTTAACGTTATGAGATGTGAATAAAATATTTGCTTCGTACTTTGACCATCAAACAGTTAGGTGCGGCAGACACTGAAAAGCGCTAAAAAATAAATTTTAAGAAAATGGAAACTAGAAACCACGCCAAGAACAAAATTTGCTAAAAAAAAATTGATAGTCCTTGAAGTCTAATACGCCACTAAATTATTGCTTTTGCAAGATTTTGCTTGAAGAAAATCGCACATTTACTGGAACTTCTCTCAGAAATGATATGAATGTCCTAACCAAAAATCAAATATATCTCCTATCAAACAATTGTGTTCCGGTCGGGGAAGCACATGTCACGGAAGCATTATTCTTTTGTTCCATTTCAATTAATTCTATAATTTTTTTTATAGAATATTATTTTTCTACTTTAAAAGTAATCTTGTACAAAATTGTTAAAAAAAGCGAAATGTACATTTTTTATTTGGTACAAAACAATCATTTTTGTAAGAACATATCCATAACTGTGAAGGTTCCATATACCAAGAGCTAACTTTTAATGTGACGATCCTCTTTATATGAATAAAAAAAATGAAAATATAACTTTCAATTAGTTAACACAGTCAAGAAATACGCGCCTATTACTCTGCTGGGCTGTCTCAATCCAGGCCATCGCCGTCTAACGACAAGAATACGCTACTGTCTGTCTAACTACTACAAAATGCCATCGACACATCGATCTTTGCAATCAAATAAATTCGACGAAGCCCTCGTTCCGTACTACTGCGAGGCAACAGGGACGAATCGTTGGACATGCGTAATTCATTTGAAGTGAAACCGGCGTTTGATTCATTTCGTTTAGTTTTTCATAAGACGTCGCTGGATATTAGGGTACGGGGTTTTAGTTTTATAACGGTTAGTAAATCTTGATCGCGGTCAGTAATTATTAATACACTGAAATCTGTTATCAGTTACATTATCTGATGCTTCGATATAAAAGTAAGACTGAATAAAAACAAATAAATGCTACATATCGCAGCTCACTGCGTTTTTTAGTTATCAAATCAGTATTGTCTTATTTTCCCTTTTTACTAATACGAACAATATATTGTATTTTATATTAATTCCACATACTTTGTATAAATCGAGTTTACAATAACTCGCTTTGACAATTGATTATTAATTTGTTATTCATACAATAGCGATATAAAAGTGAGCTAGCGAGGGAAAGAATAGCACACTTGGGCCGAGCGAACGAATCGTTCAACAACAACGCAGCTGCGGCTTTGTGGGCATGTACGCCTACTGTCCGTACCACTTATAGTCGACCAGAAAACTATTGACATTCTATCGACAGGTCGCGAAGAATATCCCCAATACGAAATCACAAAAACAAAATACATAACACAAAATTTATACTGCAGAAATGTAGCGAAGTTTACATTGCTTATGTGGAGGACGGAATTGATTCTCTATTGTACAGCTATCATTTTATTGGCTGTTTGCGTTTGCGCTGTTATTTTATTGGACGTAGAAAAACCTCACATTATGTGAAGCCAATTCTGTTGACATTGTAAAGGAGGTGGCCTGTAGAGACATGTGTTCCTATCTAATTTACGATGCGCTTTGCGATGTCAATTTCCAACTAATGATGGCAAAGGTGCAATTATGTTTAAAAAATGTCTCGTATATACCCACCATATGGTACCTGTTGATATACAATTAACTTTCTTTTGAGAATGGGATCAAGTGCACGATCACGTCAACAAAGTGAACGACGACAGCCGTCGATATATTAAAAAACGTTCAGAAAACGAATAAAATAGGAAATTGAGATAAGTAATCGTGAAATAAATATCACAAAGATTGCTGATAACGTTAGTACTTTCGAGCACTTTTTCCGACATTTTAGGCAAAAAGTATACAACAGTGCAAATTTTGAAATTTCTGCTGAAAGGAACAAAGGAAAACATGATAGGACAACCTGACAGTTTCTCAATTCATTACTTCTTCATGAATACTAACCAGAATCACTAAAGCAAGTATAATATTCCTGTCCTTGGTCTTGCCGCCTAAAAGTTTGATACCAAGGCTCTGATTGCGGCACTTTTTCAAACGAAAATTGTAATTCTTCCAAATCAAGCTTCACAGTGTTAATTTCCTTTTTTTCCTTTTTGGTTGCATCCTTTTCGTGAGCTTTGTGTGCCTTGTTCGTATATTCGCCATTATGTTTGGGAGATTTTTGTACATTTGCGATTGGAGGTAAATAGGAACCGTGATACCTTAATCTAAAGATAGATCTTTCAATATTTCGTTATCGATATTTTATCCATCCTGACGACTTACCTGGAACCAGGAGTTTCAAACTTATAGTATTTCTGATTATCCGATATGAACGCTTCAGCATGGGTTCTTCTTTTTCTCTTCTTTACGCTACTTTCCGACCAATTACTATCCAAAGACGCTTCATCTAAATGTTTGACTTCCTCTTCTCTAGGTTCATCTGTTTCGCTGGATAATAACACCGTACTATCGCCGTCCCTCAAGCTAACAGTTGTGTCCGGACCGTCAGCGTCAGGATCTTCTTCGGAACTCGATTCATCTTTTTTCGGAAATAAAAAATTTTCGGCTTCGTTATTCAATTGTTTCAGTTCGGATGATCGCATTCGCTTAAATTTCACGATCAAGCTTTTGTCTTTATTGTTTTCTTTGTGTTCTTGAGGTGCCGGCGTCTGAGTTCGTCTAACAGGCTCATCTCTCGTTTTATCACTACTGGATCTTAGTTTATTGGACAGAACTTCGACTTTGTAATACATTCGATTATCTAAAACTAATCTTTCTTCTGCCGAGGACCTTTTCTGTTTAATACAGGTTCTTTTCGGTCTGCCCGAGTCCCAGGTATCCTTTTGTTCATTTTCGACAAGTTTCTAAAAGTAAATGAATGCATTCATTTAGTAAGAGTAAAAAGTGAAACAAAATACTTACAAGTAACTGCCTTGTGCTGGATCTAAGTTCTCTACTTTCGCGAGGTGATTCAAATCCACTTAAATGACCGTCATCGTCCGTTATACTTCCTAAGTAACTATGAATGGAACATTGTCTTCGTGATCGTAACCTATGTCCTGCTGATTCGCTGCCGGTTGGAGATAATGGAGAATTCTTAATTTTATCAGTCAAAGAGATGGTTCTTGTTCGAGGCATTTTCTTATATGTACTACGTTTAATTGAATTCAATTCGTCCATGCTGGCCACTAGAAAATGCTTTGGTGTACATTTAAATAAAGAGTGGCACGAATCAAATAATCTTACCACCATTGATCTTGAGAAAATTATCGATATTCGCAGTATTATTGATTAGAGTATCGAGCTGGAGAAAGTTAGAACTGTCTTTAATAAAGTTTAAGTGTTTATCGCTTTCAAGATGTTCGTCCAGACGAGGATATTCAACACGACACACCTCACAGTAACCTGGTTGAAGTGCAGCGTTGATCCGTGGATGATTTGATCGGGTCTTTCGAGTCATGTTACGCTCAACCAACGAGCGGGATACGATCCCTGGATCGCCTGCAGATCCAAAGACGTTGAATATTGGCCAATTACGTATCTCTTGAAATACTGGTCGTGTTTGTCTGTAAACGTTAAAGTAAAGATGGGACTTGATTCGTGTTTAGGATTTTAATTTGCTTTAATTACAAATTTATGAATAATGTAAACATAATATTTGGTAGACATTCAACATTGTTAGCTGCGTCGGAATCTGCATAACTTTATAATGCTTGATGAAGTAAGCAGCGTTCTATATTTGTTTTTTTTTGTATAGGGATATCTAGATAATAAGAATCATCGAGCTTTGACGTCACAATAGATTCCTAAATCAGAATGGACATTCACATAATTGAACACCCATACTGGAATTATCACACGCAGTTGATAGGTGCAATATAATTTCGTGTCTTATTTATTAAGGGTTTAGGTATTTTAGGTTATGTAGTAATGATGCTCTTAGAAGCGCAAGAAGAGAATAAGTGTTGCATACTCCGAGGATACTAGGCTTAACCTTTTACCATAAAAGGAATCAAACAAAAACGCGTGAAGAATTCAAATGTACATAATAGGCAACGTGGTAAACATAAAAATATATGGAAACAAGCTATATTACGTAGTTACTACGAAAGTAATTAATAATTGTAGTAGTAGGAGTTTTAGTGATGAAAGTCGGTTCTTAAAATTGCCAATGCTTATTATTATTGAACTGCAACTGTTTTCTACGATACGTAAATCAGCCAATTCAGTCGATATTATGTTTTCATATAATTACTTGGAAGAATTATACATGAGTCACTAAATTAAAATTCCCTATACATCATACCAAGGACAGTAGTATTGTTTTGTATGTAGGTGCATATACTAATACGTTCATGCATAATTATTTAGTAAGTGTTATGTATAATAAAATTCAAAATAATCCATTATTTAATGTTTAAAACTATTTACGTTTAGTGTTTAATATTTCGACATTTTGTATTTAATTAATAAAATAAATATGTGCAATGGACGATAGCTTTAGAGTAGGCTCTACTACGCAAAACTGTGCCAATGCAACGTGAAAATCGATTACGTCATTAGTTTGTAATTTCGCTTTAAAACATTTGAATTTTATCGATAGTTGCCTTCGTTCCTAAACCTTAAAAAACTGCCTTAGCACCACGTTTACCATCAAAAACGTCATTGAATACCGTTCCTACGTTTACGGGCTCATCAAGTAGGTATTGATAATAAAAAACAATTTTCACGTACAAATTTTATTCCCAATTAGTTACTAATGCCTACAGACTACTAAATAAAAAGAAAATCAAGATAAAGGTGCAATTAAACGATACCACCTATTATGGCAATTACATGATGTTGTAAATCATGATGATTGCGACGTAGATCTTCTATAAAACGAAATATTTATTAATTATGCGGTAATTAGAATAGAACTAAGTTATTGGCTTTAATTAGAAAAAACCGTATTGTTTGACTGAATATGTTTTTACATATACAATACGATAAACGTTCTACCTATATTGTTTCATGCATTCTCACAAATGAATATACGTGAGGTACGTGACACAACTGCGTCTAACGGAGTTTAGTACATACTTGGCTAACTATCTAAACTTGAGAGAAATCATTCATAAACATAAATGCCCAGCTAAAATGTACAGTTACCCCTAACATTTTTAAATCTAACCACGAAAGCACTATGTCTATCTGGAAGTAATTAAATTAAATATGAAAAACTATTATTCTTTAAAAAAAAAATTAATCAACTTTGAGAAAGATGCACCCTGTCGTACCACGTGAATTTGTAACAGCCCATGAATGTTATCTGTGCCAAAGAAATATTGCGCGATATCAATAGTAAAATAATTTACCGAACCGCTTACATATATGTTTATCACTTTGTCAAACACTAAAATGCCGCAGTCCATCCCGTGAAAGTTAATAATATAATGCAAATAAAAATTAACGGAGGCAACATGTCCTAGTTATAATTTATTAGTAAGTAGAAAATAAGATTCCAGGATATTTTTATTATATTTATCCTTAAAATTCGTGGTTAGTGAGGTTCTGTTCAGTCATCTTGAATTAAAAAATGAAGGGTAAATAAACAAAAAAATTAAGGAGTTTACTACTGATTAGAACTAAAGGTAAACAATAATTTAAGTAACATGGCTGCCAATTTTCTGAGATGAAAATTACTAAAAAACCCCCACTAAATTCAATAATATTGTTAAAACATACCTATCAAAGGTTTCAAATTTGATATATGGTGCTTTTAACTCAAATATTTTGCAGTTCTTTTTCTTTATTGAAACTTTCACTGAGAGTTTGAGTTTATCTAACCATGTAAGAGCCTAAAATAAAATCACAATAAACACCAGTTTTATTCACTTTACAAAAATGCATACTTTCTCAACTGTCCATATGGTAATTCTCCAGTTTCGTGCTTGCTCCAATGGATCTTTCGAGATAACAGTTGATGTTTTCCTGGCTCGTTCAAGCATTGCATCTGCTCGAGTTTTCTACAATAAAATAACAGTAGAATACCTAACCTGATTTTTTTACATTTAGGTTGCCAACTTACTGGTCTTCCCCTTGTTGGTGTGTCTTCCGCAGCATTACCAGTAACATTGTGACAGGACACATTAGTAACAGATTGGGGGGTTTTAGGGTAAAACCCTCCCCCCTTATTACTGTAGCATTCCTCTCTATCTGTTATGACGTGAGTAACTTCTCTAATCAGAAATAATTCTAACTCCTGTAATAGAAATGAGCAATCCATAGTTAAATACGGTATCGACGCGATCATGGAGTATCAAACAATAATAAATATGAAATACTCATGTTGTAATAAAACGCAAGGTCAAGGTTGAATCAAACAAATGCATACTATATGTCAAATTGTAATTATATAAATAAAAAACATCTTACAAATTTGACACACAGATGTCAGACGCAGTTATCAGCTGGGTGTGTAAATAAAAAATTAACGATGTCATTTAATTGTATCCGGCGCAACATACTTACATTATACGACAAATTAGCGTCATTGTTCTAATATTGGTAAATGAGTTCATTTAAAACTAGGTGAAAACGTTAAATAGCCAGTAAATTACTGCTTTGGTAACAATGAGCAGACATACAAAATGGCTTATTTTAGTTAGATGTTTTCATCTAGTTGGCGCTGTTTTATTGCATTCGGTAAAACAGTAGAAAATATAAGGTTGTCGTATTACTACGGTCTTTTTTTTCTGATATAAACATAGAAACCACTTCCTAAATAACGATTAATTATTTATATTAAAGGTTAACACATTGAGACCTATTACTGTTATCGTAATTAACCATTACAAAAACATTTGACGTACAACTTGGCAACAGTGTATATACTGCACGGTAACGGAGTATTTCTGACTGAAAACAAATACCTACATATCGTGAAAGCGGGTCGTACGTTGTGCCAGCCATATTCCAGTTTAGCTGCAACTATACATATCACAAATAATGCATCTAAAAAAACTACAGAACGGCCGAACAACGCTACGTTGACAAATTTCTTTTTATAATACAAGGCAGACTAGACTTCAGTTGCGCAACAATATACTTTCAGTAGCAAGTTCTAATTACATCCTGACATAAATATTGAAAATATATGATATATACACACTAACAAAACAGTCTAGTACGTTTATCTACTGTTAAATACCGCAATATTTTTAATTCGTACATAACCTATATACTGAATAAAAATGACACATAGGAATTAAAGTTTTTATTTACATAACAAAATTCATAAACAAAACACTCACCCCTCCAAGTTCCTTTATTTTAACCTCGAGTTTATTGGCGGATACACGGTTTTTCACGTCCAAATAGAATCTATATTTAATTAAAGGCTTATTTCGCGATACGGGTTGTAAACCTGTAAACCACATCGATTAGAGGACTGAATAAAGAAGAAAGTAGTCGTCGTGCATTCGGCCCGGATATTTACTTTTATTCACAGTTTTACGTCGCGGTGCAGCATCTTCTTTCTTGTCGAATGAACTAGATACCATCACTCAAAACATTTACGAAGTTCTTGTCATAATTTTTTGCAGTACGCACTCGAAATACGAATTATCTCGTATCCTACACCGCTGACACGTCAATAAATTCAACGCCAACTAGTTTGGGCGCACACGAACAAGACTGAGCGCGGTAAGCATTGGCTTTTCAACGGCCATTACACGCTACTGTTGCCTCCATACGCCCAGGGCAACGCTCGGACGTCATAGCCATTGCGTTCTAAGAAATATTCCATTCTTTACACACGACACTGCTATTCATATATGTCTCACCGTTAAATTATTTACGTTTAATGTGCAATGCAAATTACATCATATTCAAAATATTAGAGAGTCCGCCACAACTGAAGTAAACAATTAACCAATCACAAACTAATACAACCGCGCCCCCTGCCGAGTAGAACATTGAAATGGCGCGAAAATAAAATGAAGTCTGCTGACTTAATCCCAGTAGGTAATGCTTCATCTTGAATTAAAATTGCAATTTATCGCAAACGCAAATATTTATATATTCTACGTGGTATGTGATATGTTATAAAAGTTTAAGTTTTCTTAAATATTATCATAAATTAATTTCGAAAAATGTTTAATCTATCAAATCAGTACTTGCAGAAATGCATGTGCTGTGTGCTTATTGATAGTGATTATTTAGTTATCAAGTTTGTTTACTTGATTTTAAATGAATCGGTTAGTTCAAAAACAACATTAAACCCCAATACATTAGAAATGTAATATATGACGTGAGATTAGAGTTACGCTAACCTACATGTAACTTATCCAAACTTGACTCACTTACTATGTACTTGCATAGGATTTGTAAAGAAATGAAAGTGTTGCGTGAGTACAGTAAATATTTTTGTTGCTTTCAGGTTCTAATTTAGATGAAAGTAAAAGTATGTTGTAATCTAATCAAATAAACTGAAATTACACGTTACATTTGTACAGTAGTGTTTAGAAGTCCTATTTTAAAATGTAGTTAGTGATACATAGTATACCAACCATCCATATGCCACTGACAATAAAATAAATGACAACCTGTGAATTAAATTTGTATTTCGCATTTATTAAAAAGTTTTATTGAATGAGTAGGGAACGGGAAAGCAATAAATAAGAACAAATAATTTAGAACAGTTTGTATTATATTTGACAGCAATAAAGTTGGTTATTCATACATATATCGAGATATGACCCTTTTGTTGATTTCAACAACACAAGCATTCGATTAACTCTTAATTAAGTAAAAGGTCGCACAAAACAGTGATTATTATTATTTGATAAAGGAATATTTCTGAATCAAATTATTGAAGCGTTTATCAATTAATTAACTTCTTTTTGTTAGTTTATTTCATACTGCTAGCTATCGTAATTGTTAGCAGTAAATGCTACACTGTAACAGGAATGACAAAGGTCGATACATATTTTTCCATATCGATATGGTATATCACATCTTTAGTAGCAGTAGTATATGTATGTATGTTTTAAAAGGTCTGCAGCAACATTTCAAGGTATGTGGGTAGTTTTCCATATCGTTCGTTTTCGAGTTAGTAAAAACAGGTTGTTTTCACGTGATATGTAGATAATATATGGCGCAGTTTATATATCGTGTAATTTTGATAAATATAAAAATATCGAATATCAAATATACAAGATTCTTCATCAATAAATTGCCAATTAATACAATGGTATGCAACCAAACGTACACTAAAGTAGAAATGTGCCTAAATCAATATACAATAATGTATGTACAATAATTCTTATATTATGTGCTTGACTAAACAGTTGATCTATCAACAAAGAAATAGGTATACTTCTGTAACAACTTTTATCCGCACATGTGTTGCTAAGCAATTGCCAGATTTTCATCATTGCATTTTTAATTTCCTAGCAAGGTGTAGTAAGGTAACTTAATGTTAGTACTTATGAATACAAAATAAGACTAGATCTATTATTTACTAATCGTTCGGTTTTATCTTCGAGAGCAAGAAATTTCGGTTAATTTCCCTCACTATTGATGTGTTCGTTACTGACCACACTTTTGTCGCCAAAACTCGCCAATTGTGTTTGTTTCAAAAAAGCTGCCAGTGCAGAAAAACGCATAAAGACATCCGGAATAAATGATACTGGGATTCATTTAGATAGCATAATCCCAAGCAGCAAACTTCTTATTCCTGCTTTTCGGCTATCACAGAACATCGAAGTATTGCGTTTACTCGAAGAAAAGGTTGCATTGTGAAGATCTAGTGAAATCGTAGCCGTGTGGAAGTTGCTCCATATTGTTCAACCGCACATTGTCATTTCCGTTTCTTGTAGAGCGAACTTACTAAAAACTATTGACTTTGAAATTCAAAACTAATGATGTCATAACTGTCTTTATACAAATATACGTCAGTTAAGTAGCACATAGGTACAGTGGCTGTCCTGCAATGCACGCCATTATTATTTTTTGTTCATTAATATACGTCCTATATATCAATACATACATATATGATGTCATAATGAAGTTAATATTTAGTTATGACATGACTTTTGCCTGTTTTGAGCAAGAAGTAACCAGTGTTTGATATTGTGATTATTTCTCCACTAGCACTGCAACAGTAGTTGAGCATCGATAATACATAAATTGTCCTGTGACGTTCCTCGTGTGGTCAACTGTAGGTAAATGGTATTATGTGCAGAACACACTTGTAAACAGGAGCAAAAGTTAACCTTCCTGTACCAATCACCTATTGTGCGCATGATCTAATCATCCGGGTTCTCTTTCAATCTGACAGCTATATTCGGTCGCGAATTTGGTTTTCTGTAGTTTCCCAAATTCCACGGCAAAAGCGGAAAGATAACATCTTAAGTCGGTCTACAGCTGTAAGCGTAATAATAACTCATGGCCAGCCCATGTCCGTTGTAGTTGGCGCAAGCCGTTGGAGGATATGAAAGCGTGAATTATTATTATCTCTTGTTCAATATTTGCTCCTCGTCTGCCAACAGCCGATTAGATTTTTACCAAGGGCTGACACTACATACCGAGAAGGTAATCCGTGATGGACTCATAGGGCAGAAACACCATATATTGAAACAAGTATAGTTGCCAGTAGGAAAAATGTGTGCATTGTGGTAGGGATGCGCGTAGCGAGTTTTGATGAGTAATATTCGATCAGCTGCACTCTAGCATATTATACAGACTGCTCAGGGACATGCACCGGCAGAATAAAGTTTCTTTGTATTCTCTACTTTAATACATATTTGCAACTGTATTATAATCGTTTTATCATCGCAGTATTCAATTGTAATTTTAGTTTTGTATATTTATTTGTTACAGTTCTTCTTCTCAATTTTTTCACAATGTTTATTTACACTACAACGAAAAAGATTTAAATAATAAAATGGTATTACGGTGGTTCTAGTCCACAAGAAATAGTAGGGCGCTTTGTCTTTTCTTTCGTCAATAGACCAGTTCCTGTAAAAAGTACGATATTAAAAATCATTCATACATTTGAATCGACAGGATCGACAGGCCAGGTTCGAGAAATACATTGACAGAAGTAAAGACACGAGAGCAAAGGTTTTAAGTGAAGCAAGAGAACGTCAAGAAGTTGAAGTTGCAGCGCTGTTGAAAACAGCGAACCTTGTTCATAAAAACAAATATCTGAGCAAGTTGGAATTCCACCACGAACTGTGCGAAAAATTTTAAAAAGACAAGGGTATCGTTGGTTCCAACTTCAAACTCATCAAGAGATTTATGAAGAAGATAAAAGGAGACGAACGGAATTTTGTGAAACTGTAATAGAGAAAGGAATTGACCATGGCAATTTTATAGAAATAATACTGTTTACAGATGAATCCACATTTTATTTGCACGGACAGTACAATCCCTACAAATAAACTAAATCTTGTTGTATCTCTCCACAATCAATACCTCCAAAAATTAAATGTGTGGGCCGACATTTTAGGTACTGAAATATCTGGTCCGTTTTTTATAGATTGTACGTTAACTGCTTACAAATATCGTTCTCTATTACAAGGACATATTACACCTTGTCTTCAAGCCATGAACATACAACACAGGATGACTGGCCTGTGTTGTGCAATTGCGCAAGAACCGCACTTGCATGAAAACAATACTTGGACTAAAAACATCTTACAATGCTCTCCCGAAGTATCTCGCATAATGCTGTTCCCGTTTTTACCACATACTTCCAATTGCACTCGATTCTCGAAGTTGCGATGTGGCATTGTCGTTCATATATTAATGTTGAATTACATATATGGAAACGCTATGAGTCGATGCCAAATTTCTCTCTCTGCATGTTAAAAAAACTAACTTAATGCGAGTTACGCGCCCTCTTCCGTTTGCACATACTGGCGACATTAAAAAATGGAGAAGCTACGTTGGACCCACCTAGCATCAACCTATTTAGAGCTTGCACCGCTCTCCTGAGAGGAGGAAGAGAGTGCAAGTTCTAAAATATCATACAAGGTAGGCGGAAGGTATAGCTGCATTATTTTCGAATTTGATCGGTTCAGTAAGGGACCCGAATTTGGTTTAAAATGTTCATAGTCAACTGGAGTTGTGCAAACTCTAATATGTTTAACACTGCGTAGGCTTTCACGGTCGGTGTAGTTATAACTGATTACTAAACCGCGAGTTCGTTATTTTGAGGAAGCTGTCAATATGAACAGCGAAATGTCGACAATAAATGTTGACTAACGGCAAGTAAAATCCAATATGTTCAGTTCACAATTGATGGAACCGCTTTGAGAAGATTTTGCCCAAAACAAGTATGTAGTTATCAAAGTTGTCAAAGCGAGATGTACTAGTGCAGCAAAGAACTGCGTAAACGGCAGCCGGTGATTGCGTCGTCGGACGTCATTTTTAATCATTTTTAATAAATGCAACACGAAATAACAAGAAAAACTTTATTTCTTAATATATATAGATAAATACATTGACGAATATGTATTTATAAATACGTTTCCTTAATAAGTATTAATAATATGTGTCTGACACACCTTAACAAAAATACAATAATTAACATTTTGCTTAGGTATACATTTAAAAGTGTACATACAAAGTATAGATATGTATTTTTCAGTAGACATATATGTACAACGTATAACTTATTATCTAACTAAATTAACATCCAGAAACATTTAAGAACATTTATATGTTTGAGACTATAAACTTCAAAATATGTGATATACAAAAGTATATTACAAAAAAGATATTGTAACAATCATGGTCCTATATTTTATATCTTTAACGATACTAAATAAATTATATTTATACTATATACATATACAGTTCATCATTATAGTCATCACAATAATCGGAAGAAAGAAATTTTCTCGAAAATATAGTGAGGCACCCTGAATATCAGTCAACTCTCTCTATCATTTAATGTTAATCGTGAATTAGCTTACAACAAGTTTTTTCTTCCTTTAAGAATGAATTTCTCTTCTAATTCACCAGGATTCTGTAAAGAGAAAAATAATACGGGTAAAAACGATTAAAAAAACATATATATGTACATATTTTGATTATGCAATATATAATGCTAAAAATGTGTTAAAAAGGTTGCCTAGGAGATTCTAGTAAAGGTTTATGAGAGTTTAAACAACATTTAATTATGAAGATAAAAACCTTCGTTATCTTGATTACTATCTTCGTAATAGGAATTATTTAAAAATAAAAAATTAATAAATATTTTTAGTACAAAATGGGTAACTAATTTATATTGCTAGTCACACCTAGTTATTTGATATGAATATCATTGGCTGACAAGCATTTTGTTAACCAACAAGTGAATCGTCAATCAGGTAAAGCTTTTTTGTACATAATTATTATGAAGATTTTTTACATTTAGCAAAGCGTATTGTTTAATATTCTTTATTTGACATATAATTATCATAATATAGTAAACTGCTTGTTGTTATTTAACATTGTAATATTACTTAGCAACTGACTTAATGATGGACGATCTCGTAATTGCAACGATAACAAACAAAATTGCAAAGTATACAAAGTCATATGGATTTTTAAACCCTCTACAATTGAAATATATTCCCTTGTTCAAGACAAATAATATACTTTGATAGTTACATCACAATTACCTCCAACGCTTAAAGATTAGTTAATGATGTGTAAATTTAGTTAAATCCTAAACGATGATGATACATTGCTGTCATGCATAATTATGTAACAGAAAAAAACAATAAAATTGCGAGCTATGGTGATATATTTGAATTGATTTTAGAAAAATATTGGAGCAATATAATGAAGTAAATGTTAGTACCGCAAAAACCGCGAGTAGTGTTAAATAAACCAATGTGCTGGTCGGATTGCACACTATAATTCCCTTGCCAACACCACTAATCATGTACGACACTAATTATACTCCTTAATTTACGCCCTTATATCTGGACGAAACATTAATCCTAAATTACTAAAGTAAATGAAAGGTCACTACATGTAAACTAAACCTGAAAATCGTCAAATTAAAACTTTACAAAGAACATAAATGCCCACATTTTTATTGCAGATTCGGATATTGAAATGCATATTGGATGATTCTGTTGATTGCGTTGCAACAGCGACCAGAGATTGCAGAGGTGGCTGCAGTGATCAAATGAGGTTGCCCAAAGTTTTGTCACTATATAATAATAATAAAAAAACGCTGAAACGGAAGATAGAGGTAATCTTCCAAAAAACTAGAGAGGTTTTACTAGGTTGGTATTTTGTAACCGCACGGTCTTGACTGTAGGTTCAGTCCAAAGGATCTACCAAAAATTTCAAAAAATAGTATCTTGAACTTTTTACCAAAAAGCAATCGCTTGGGGTATATTAGAATGAAACGACTGTGTCCTTACTTTATGCGATAGGAAAACTATTGGGGAGGTGTAGGAATAGATGAAGAAACTAACTTTGTTTCTATTGAGAATAAAAGGAAATTTCAATAATTCCTTTTATATATAACCATAATAACTGTTCTCAAGTAAATTAATCAGAAGATGATTATCTGATAATTAACAGGGTAGAGTTCATCCATTTGACAGACAAGTCAAGTCACTAAAAGCTATAGAATACACCTCCACAAAATAACAATTGTGATATTTCTCCGGAGAATATTTTGATTCTTACATATGCATGAAAAATTGTATATATTGAATACTGCGAATATTTCCTTTTGCACTAAAGGAGCATAACGCAAATGGCCAAGCTGTAACGTAGAAATAAAAGCAAATACATCACTAACACATTTCTACAACTTTCCATTTTATCCAAATGTAAACTCACCAGCCTGAACTGAACTGATATTCATGCCCTTCATGCCAAAGCATACAATTCAAGTTTTAAATTGCAGCCTATAGATCAGAGTCACTATCAATCTATTAGAAGCAATAAAATTGATTCATATGGCGTGACATGCGGTAACAAACAAAAGAATTACCAATGGCTGGCGACGTGAGGGTGTTATTTGTACCAAAAATTTCATTCAGATGATGGTGTTCCTGTAAGTGAACGATTCTGTAAAAATTAAGAGATAAACTATATCAGTATCGACGCTGAAGCGAAAGATCATTTTACCGAATACATAAATGGGTTCGATACAGATTCTCTAAGTGATGACACCATTATCGTAACTAAATCAACAACAATCAACAAAGTATCAATTGCAATTACGAATTCTGGAACTGTTGATTAAGTTTTTCAAAATTATTCCACAGACTATTTTTAGTAAATTGGTGAAAGTAGCGTTGGGAATGAAGTCAAAAATTCTTTTTGTAAATCTCAATAGACAAAAATATTTTATTTTATTATACCTATAACATGCGTCATGGTAAATTTTAGGATAATCCCAAATCCATATTTTCAAGATAATTACGGTAAGTGTTAAACTCGACCAAACTAAATGAATACGTTATGTTTGTTCCAGCCATAAGTTGTAAAGGTTGTAGACGTTGAGTTCATTGACATTTGACATCTCGGGATAGTAAACTGTTTTCTGAACGTACAATAACCATAGACAATAACCAATTCTTGTGCAATCATAAGGAAAATAATTAGAACGCCATTTTCAGACTGTGCGGTTTGATAAAAAAGTTTGTACAAACTGCTTTGTTTCATAAAATTATTTACTTGTTAGAAAACCCCAAACCATCTTTTTCTTTAACGTGGCTGAATAACAACGTAATCTTAATTCACTGCTCAAATATATGAAGAAATCAGTCATATGTCATCGGCATTTTTGCCCAAAATTTTTCATAAATATAAAATGTGTCGAGTATTTCGGGTGCTTTACACATAAACCACAAAGTAAAACCTGTTTGGAAACTTAGATGCAGTATAAATTCTGCTTTCAAATAGAGAAAGATCAAGTTTTAGCACTTTGTCGAGTAACCGCAATGAAATTTGTAAAAAATGTAAAATTACAAGATCCTGTAGTTATGCTATAAATTTAATCTTTTCGCTGGTACGACAATAGCTAGAACAAACAGCAAGATGAATTCCACAAACTAAATTCAATCTTTCGTGCTGAATATAATAAAAAAAATTGGACACAATAGTTGGGAGAATTGGTACTTCATAATTTAAGAATGTAAATATTTAGGCAAGGTGTTAAATTTGGATTTCATATTAAAATAGGAATATTTTTTTAGCAAGAGTAATAATGCTTAGTGTTTTGAGCCATTTAGAAAGTCATAAGAAAATGACGTTTCGAGATATACATGTTTCTAACAATTCCTATAATTCGAGAATGCTATGACAAAATACGAAATAGTTTGCATCTCACTTCTTTGGGAAGAATTATTATTATACAGAATTTTACTATACCCTTCAAGAACTCCCAGAAATTGTTAAATTGTATTTCCAACAATCCAAAATTGTATTGTTCTTTGATAATTTCAAGGAGGATTCAAGGTAAGCGTAACTTAATCGAAGAGCTCCACACGCAAAGCCAATTTGACTTTTAATAAACATATTTTTACAAAATGGCACACTAAGTGATGGAAGACATTTTGGTCATTCAAATGAGAATATTGGAACTTGTTTAAATTGCGTATTTAGAGACATTTATTAAAGTATCATCAACTTATATTTAAAACTGATATATTGAGTTATTGTCTCATTTCGGTAACTTGAATGCACCAGATTTTTTCTTGTCATAAATAAGTCTATATCAATTGCCGACAGACATTAGAAGAGTTTAAAGAAAATATTACTGAAGAAGTTGGGCGAATTATAGCTGAAATATTGCGCAAATTATGCTACACACATAAAGTAGAGTTAGTCGGTGGTTGACATTTGTGACTAACTACTAAAGCTTCGACAAATTTTAAAACAATTTTGTCTTTGTGCCAGTGTTTTATGCATAATTCTGTAGAAGGAAATATATATAAAGTTGCAACGTACCAACTCAACTAAACTGCAGTGCAGAAATCTTTTTATTACAATAAACATTAAAAAGTCAACTCACTTTGTCTTACTTGATCTTTGATCCACCCTGTATATACACGAGTTGGTAAAGTCTTAGTTTAATCAGACGTGTAGTCATCTTGAAAATATTTTTTTTGAATAAAACGCGGCATTATGATTATCATAAGATTTGCAGCAGTATTCTCAAAACAAATCTTTTTATTGAGTTTTTATATGTCTTGTTTGGTTGTATTTATACGCTTGTCGATAAATTAGTTGTTTAAAATTTAACTTTTAAATTTGCATCCTGTTTTGCAATAACAGAAAAAGTTAGATATTAGCAATTCAAACGCAATCAAACATTTCAAGCAGAGTATTATACAGCAATCCAGTCAGATTATATACAATAAAAAGTCAAACTTCCAAAAGTACTGAGTAAATTATATTTATTAATTTTTCGAATAAATCCTTAAAAATGTCTAAAAAATGCGTCATATACTATTAGAATAATAGTATATTTATATAAATGGATACAGTGCGCGAAATATTTCTGTGGGCATTCGAGGCTATACGAGGTCCGCATCAAGTTAATAATATAAAACCGAAACGAATAACAGGTCACAGACAGGGCAGTATTACAATGAATTAAATAAACTAAATACGTGATGAGGTATTTAATTTATTTAAAACAACAATGAAGTCAAATTCTTGGTTAGCTTTCCACGAGTATATCCGAACGATCTGAATATGCCCACACATCCCGCTCGCGTACTGTATGCTTTACAAATATGTATATATATGTATAAGTTAGTATAATAAGTTAAAGACACAGTAGTATTTATATATAAATACAAAATCAGACATGATACTGAAAAAATCATAATGCAGAAAATACCATATCACATGTAGATATATTATATGTTATAAGCATATTTATTTATAGCTATGTATAAATTTTTAATTGCAATTATTCAGTCATTGATTCTGGTACAATTTTTCCTGGTTCCTGCAACATGATAATAAAGAAAGCATAGTTTTGTTAGCGAAAAAGCGATTTTGTTAAAAGCTATATATGTATAATAAGCACCAATAATAACGGTTAAAATAAATTCGAATAATTATCTTAAAGAAAAATTGTAACCTAACAATTGAATTTGTAAGTTTGCTCACGTTATTAACACATGATATATATCTTACCTTGGGCTTGCCTCTGTGCGTATCCACAGCATCTATGGGCAACTTTATATGCTCAACACGACAACCATATGCGACAGGAGTCAACTTAATTACAGTATGTAATGGAACTCTCAGGTATGGAAGCTCATCTACGAAAATGTTACTTTTATTAAGAGCGTTACATTGGTTTTAACTACGCCTAAATCACCTGCAGAATTATCTAGGAAATATGCTAAAAGACATCGCAGCACCGCTTGATGTGATACAACCAAGACATTCCCCTGTCTCTCGAGTTCCATTATGACGGGTTCAAGTCGCGCTACCAGATCTTCATAGCTTTCACCCCTTGGATATCTGTATGCGAATTTATTTTGGTCCCTCGCCTTGAAATCTTCCGGATATTTTTCCTTAATTTCTTCGTATGTCATTTCTTCGCAAATACCCTGTATAGATTAAAACAGAAGCGATCGATAATTTAATTACGTTTTCATTGTAATTTAATTAGAAGATAATCTATTTTTATATAAGGAAACCTTACAGCATCAATTTCATTTAACGCCTTCCAGCGTTCCTGCGGTGCGGGAACCCCTGCAACCGTCTGTATCGTCCGCTTCAACCACGACGTCCACACTCGAAGACCTTCAATATTTTGTGCTTTTATATAATTAGCTAGCGCATTGGCGTATTGGACTCCTCGAGCGCTGAGATTCGAATCACCACCTATTCTCCCTTGTAAGTTTTGTTCACTCTCTCCGTGCTGGGAAAATAGATGTTAATGTCAAGTTCAACTGTCTTGTTATGTTTAACGCGCCTTACTTCAAGCCATAAACACCCAGCGTGTATCTAAACATAACAAGACAGTTGAACTTGACATTAACATCTATTTTCCCAGCACGGAGAGAGTGAACAAAACTTACAAGGGAGAATAGGTGTTAATGTCAAGTTCAACTGTCTTGTTATGTTTAGATACACGCTGGGTGTTTATGGCTTGAAGTAAGGCGCGTTAAACATAATAAGTAGAACAATGGAGTAGTATTGCATGCATTAATACTATTACAGTAACCGGTCTAGGATTCGTTACTTTTGTGTATAAATAATGCTTTCATGGTTTGATTGATATACCAAATTGAAATTTGTGAAACAAAGAACTATACTAAATAACAAGTAAAAATAAGTCAGTTTTATTACAATTCTTTCATTGAGCATTTTGGAAAGCTTCCACATCTCACGTACTAGGTAGTTATGTAAGAAAATGTATAGGTTTATGTCTCAAAATAGTACGAATAAACATTATAAATTTTAACCTAAACTTTGCTGTATATATCACATTACATACATATATGACGATTGTACTGCCAAAACACACTTTTAACACAAGAAAATTTCTCATTAATTTAATTATGATTCGACATGCTACTTACCCTTGTTAAATATATTGTCCTGGGTGTAATATGTATGTTCATCAAATAGTAAACTATCCTCGCTTGTACGTGACCCTCATGTTTGTGTACCACAACTTTCTCGCCGGTATTGTATATTTTCATGAACGCGACATTTTTTTCTTGCTCCTCATCTAATGGCTGGTATCTTTCCTGGTAGTGTTCAATCCTTTTTAAGAAATCGGTAAGGGCGGCATCTTTGTTCATGTTCGTATAATCTGGACTGCTTACTTTCACCTCCATAATATTCTGTTCAATTATGGAAGGATCGTCGCATATCGATTCAACGAAGAAAAGCTTGAAACCCATTCTATCCACTACGATATTCTGGATAACGTTTCTTCTATCCTTCGTCGAATTCGTAGCATCGAACACTGCTACCTCGCCGCCTTTTTCCAACCATTGACAGACATCTTGCAATGCTTCGACGGCGCACTGCTGCCTAATTGCCATAGCTTCGGTATTGTCTTGTCTGAAGAAATCATGACTTTTGTAAGCTGCGGTTGCATGTCGTCTGTATTCGCCTAAGTTGAATACTGAAAGAAAATAAATTTATTCATAATTTCGATTAACATGGAACGAACAAAAATGTCTCTAATAGGCCCTCATCATTAACATCAGCAATAAAACTACATTAAGCATCGCTTATCCAACCCCTTCAGCGTCTACCTTCACATACAAGACCTCTTTCGTCAAGACAAGTGAGACAAGCTTTAGGCTCGCCTGATGAAGGAAGTAAGCGTTTAACAATACAGGCAATACAATAAACCATTACGTAACATAAACTAGTATGTGATTTATTTTCTGAAGTTAGAATCTAGCATCAACAGGGATGGTTTTATACGTTCGAGGTTTGAACCACGCCACATCGATAAATTGACTTTTCTACACACCTCACTCTAGCCGTTTCCCGAAAGTAAATATAGTGGAGATGTTGATGTGGCACAGTTTCCATCCAAATTAGCAAAATACTCGATTGAGTTGTCGAGGACACATTCATTCTTTCATGTCTAGTTAACGTCTAGGTAACGTACTGTGTCAACTAACTGTTGACGATAATTAATGGTAGATAATCCAATAAAATGGAATCTTTATGACCGAATTTTAGAAAATTTTATCATAAATTTGAGGACTATTATTTAAGTAGATATATTTTTATGCAGACAATATCAGAATGCCGTATATATAGAGACTGAGAGCAGAAGAAGTTCCATTGTGAATTTTTTTGTGTAGATGTTGAAGAACCCACAAAACATTAACATCAGCTTTGAATTAAATTTTTGGTGTTTTGTGTGTGAAATAAAATGTCTTCAGATTGATTGGTCTTTGAGGATATTAATGAATTTGTATTTTCAATAATTTCGAAATCAATTAGGTATAACATTAAAATTATAATTCTGTTTACCGCCGTAATTTATTACGTATAAAATAGTACCTACATCAATTAGCATTTCCATAAACATGCGCTTTATTCTTTTACATAAATCTAATGAAATTGACACTTTAATAAATGTTGTAAACCTTGTTCCATTTATGTCACATGTATGTAAAGTTACTCTCGTGATAAGTGAACAAAAGATACGCTATTATGCATTATATTTCACCGGGAACATAATACGACGTACTTTATAGCAAAATTATGTAAACAATATTTGATTGTATGCATTTTTAGGAATTTTTTTATGAATATTCTCAATGCAAATGTATTATTATAATAATTTAAGACGAAAAAGTATAGGTATTTAATATAAATAATATCATAATTTCTGTGTAAAGAATAACAGAAACAAATTGCACATAACGTTATCTCTTATGCTTATCAGTAGTAATTGACCGCACAATTTTTGATTAGCATAACAACTACAACATATGAACACCAAATAAAATTTGACGGGACATCTGTTGATGTTAATTAATCCGTTAATTCATGTTAATGATATTACGTTGGAAGTAAAATATAACGTTCAATATGCTGAAGATTATATAGGAATGATGCAAAAATACGTTTAAACGGATCCATTACATAACATATCTGAAAACAAAGTGTAAAGCCCACATACAAAAACTGCTTATTATTACTGGAAACAGTTCCATTTTAATGAAGTAATGCTAGTTTGAGAAGAGAGAGAAAAATATTTAACAATGATACCGAGAACATCTCACTATTAACTATCAAAGAAAACTTTAAATATACCCAATTCTAATGCCCGGTTTCTGAAACGTCAAACAGCCGTTACCTGTTTGGTGTCTGGCAATTTAACAAGAACTGTCTTTGTTAAATCGCCAGGTACTGGGCAGATAACTGCTGCTTGACGTTTCAGAAACAGGGCATAAATGTTTGCATTCTATAAGCTGTTTATAGCTGTGTGTCTCTAATATTTCACCGAAAAGGCTACATCTATAACGTTTCGGATAAACAGAAAATAATTATATGAATTTGGTATTCGGAACTTTGTCTAATTCGATATTTTATTTGGGCGAAAAAGTAGACTGAGCACGCTGACGTCCTCGTGTTTAACGAAGGCTCGGTAAAACACCTTTTAGCTTTTCTATTTCTAATAAATGCGATTTGAATAACAGGCTGACCGGAGAAGACTAAATTGTGGTTTAATGTTAGTCGTCTGACGTCTTTCCGCCAAAACCATTCCAAGCGTGAACGTCTAAATCTCTATGGATTTGAAAATTTTAGACAAATCAAGGAAACGATAATTCATCCGACAAATTTGTAAAACATTGAATAGTCTCCTAAAATGCTGTGCGAACGTACAATGCGTACCCAGAGTGACTCCTAGACATCTGACAACCTTTTTTGGTCTTCCCTCATGAACGATCATCTATCTAACATACGATAGCGTATTTGAATAGCGATCATTAAACTGTCTGAGTATATTTTGCTCAAATAAATTGACATGCGGTTTTCTAAAGAGCTCCTCCCCATCGATAGCAATGGTAGTTGGGCGAGAACTTTGATTTCTTGAAAACTTATAGTTTCACACTTAAAGACGCCATCCACATAGTCGATTGTTAATGTAAACTACCAATCTTGTGCTGGGCAAACACAGAAAATAATTCTGATCATTGGGGACTTTAATAGACCTAGAAGCCTAAACAAACGTCTGCAGTAACAACTAAACTACAATAAACCAAAACCTTGGCAATAAACACAATCGGCTTTCCAGTGAATGATCCAGAACATTCACCGGAATTCGAAGGAACTAGATCTCGACCGATAAACTCTCGCTAGAGGCCAAACGTTCATCTAGTAGTAAGCCAGTCACGTGATAATGACGTCTATAAACCTAGCCCGCATGCATGCAACTCATTGGAAGCTTAGGATATTCACTCCTCTTCTGGAACATATTTCTCCACTCACAAGTCTACGAACACCAAGAAGTAGGTAGGTAGAGTAGGTAGTAAGAGGACGCTTAGGAGTCCTTCTGCCTCTCCTGATTACAATACATATTACTTTTGACGTTATCAAAATTAGCAACAAGAAGAGGATCTCTGCACGCACCGAAAATGTTACTGATCAATTGTTCAATTATTGACCAATATCGCTATTGTGGTTGGCCTTCATCGCAGCCAAAAACACGACTATGATTCTCACGAAAACCGTGGAATAGTCTTCACTTGAACGAACAAGATGCAACGAAACGAATGTTTAGGTAGTAAAAGAAGAAGGAAGATTCATGGAAGTGACGTAAAGTTAACTACCCCTTAATGATATCACCAACATTCGATAAAAATATAAACCATAAAAGTAAAATTCAGGTGAATAGCTCAGTAGCGCTATTATACGATGATGTTTCATGACGATATAAGTAGTATTTGCTAGCCAATAATTTGAAGATTAACGCTCCTTTAATGCCAAAAAAAGTAATAATAAAACAAAAACTGTTTCCTGCAATATATTACGGATTTTGGCTGTTGAACATTAATCGCGCTTACACCTGGTAAACCATCAATTAAGTCAAAGTAAAAAAGATAAAAGGGGGAACGCCCTCTTTGATCCTTACTTCGTACAAAAACTACTTAAAAAAATTAAAAAATATATATGGAATGTTTCGCCAGACTTGTTACAATCAGAATATTTTTAACCGTGTTGTCTATGCGACAAATGCTTTTATAATTTAAATAAAGCTAACAACAAAACAAATTGCTGACCTCAGATTTACGATTCTATAAGCAACAACGAACCGTGTCCTGTTTATAGCAGTTGTCTGTTTACTATCATTATTTTATTTGGATTGATTTTTCAAAAACTCTTTCTAATGAGTTCAATGCGTAAATTCACACACACTTAACGAAATCAACTTATTTCATTAATGGTGTTGACCTATATTTCAATCACGTGTGATGAACGTGCACTTGGAAGTACATATGTATATTTACCTTTGGTGTTGATTCCAATCCAATTAAGATACCTAGATAGCTTTTTTGAGATATAGGTCTTTCCGCGTGCTGGAAGACCAACCATTGCAATGACATGCGGACTGTTGACATAATTGGCCCTTTCTCCTGTAAAGATAAGATCTCGTTAATAGTATGAAATGTTGTACGATGTGTGTATGAAATAAATTAAAGGAATGGATAGACGTTATCTTGATTGGTTAGAATTTTAATACAATTTACTTCTCATTTTAAAGCAAGAAATGATTCAGTTCGCGCAAATTTTAGTTTTTTATCAGCAAAATACCATTTTGGTCGTTGTAACATACATTCTCTCACTGTATTACAAGCGCCTAAGTTACATAAGTATATAATATATGTATAATCGTTATCAAAAATAATATCGTGTAGGTAATCCTAGAGTAACAAATCATTTCAGATAAAATTTTTATCAAATAACGATAACTAAACTCAAATATTATAATAATTGTGATTTTTTACCTATTCTGATCGAGTCCCTTCGTTGAAAACTCATCACGCTTCTTTTATTGATGATCAGTTGAAAGAAGTCGTTTTCTACTTCTTCATCTATGGCGTCACCGTGCATAATATCATTAATTTTCGCTTGCATGTTTATTATTTTTCTTTCAGTTTTCACTAACGAATCTCGCACACATTTTTAAAAACCTCACACTTTATCAATGCGAACGCGACGTGTGTCTATTGCAGGCAATTTTTGCCCGTTAAATTATATTGCGTTTACTTTTTTTTATACGCGATTCAAATAACAGCTAACATTGTTCGCTCGCAAATTTTTGACCGCCACCAAAATGTTTGCCAAACGTGCCTTATTAATAGATTGAGAGGAATAGAAGTTTTTAAACGCCGTGATGTAACTTGAAGCACAGTTTAAAACGAACCGCATAATGTTCCAATGGTTTATGATGTTTTTCACTTTTGCCAAATTGAACGGAAGTCTATACGAGCGTGGGTCCTATATACTGATTATACTGATTGTACATACACACTTATATATATGTATGTGTATGTTAAATTAACAGGTTAGTGGAATTTGACCTTCTAAAAAGAATGCAATTAAGATATGAAAATTGCAAATACATATCGCGATAATCTTTCTTTGGCAGTTCGTAATATGTAATTTGAGAAATTCATAGACGCCCAGATATCTTCCACAGTTTTGATATAAAATATAATACATTTTTAAAGGTGTACGCAAAGAAGTCCAATTCTAACACTTAAGTGTTATTAAGTATTAACTTCTGGGTGGAAATTAGGTAATTGTTCTGTTTGTTCTGATTAGATAAAAAAAAGATACAACAATCTTATTTTTATTAGTACGTAGTGCGCGTCACTTTCACCCCTCTTAACGTTTCAATCTTGAACAATTATGGTGCACGTGAAGTAAACCTAAAAGGCTCACAATTACTATTTAATTAAATTAATAATTTTAACACAACTAAACGGAGTGATATCCGCAGTTATGCAGCTATTAGGCTGTTTCCCAGGCAGATCACTAAGATATCTATGTAGTTCAATTCTCTGATGGGACCGTGAGATTTTTCTTGGAGAATTTGTATTCTGATCGATCTACTAATTACCGTTGGGAGTATAAAAGGAATATGCAAAATAGCAAATTTGTACAATGCAATAAAAACTTAATTCTTTGGAAAAAAGAGACACGACCCAAAGAAGTAAACGCGGATGCTGATGAAGGTTGTCAAACCAATGCCGACAGATGACTGCGATTCCTGAGAAGAATTGAAAAACAAGATCAAACAAAGTAAGCAATAAAATATATACAGTGCGTCCATAAAGTAACGCTGCTTCAGATTGATACAGGGTGGGCAAAAAAACAAAAATTGTTTATGACATTATGACATTTGTTTATGGAAATGTATTACCTTAGTGAATGTAATGAACAAATTAAACGAAATTACGTAGTTATGCAATTCTTATGATATACTACCAAAAACAAACAAAAGAAAATTTAAATTAAATGTTCAAATTGTTCTCCATTGACCGCTAGACAATGACAGAACGGGGATTACATTCTTCTCTAACATTCTGTAGCACAGCAGGAGTTATGTTCTGCATTTCTTCCCTTATTCGATCTTTTAGCTGACGGATATTTCCAGGTCTATTAGTGTAGACTTTAGATTTTAAATAACCCCATAAAAAGAAGTCTAATGGGCTCAGATCAGGTGACCTAGCGGGCCATTCTACTGTTCCCCTTCTTCCTATCCACCGTTGTGGAAAGGTTGTGTTTAAAAAATCGCGCACAGTTATGGCGAAATGTGGCGGTGCACCATCCTGTTGAAACCAGATTCTGCGGTCGAGATTAGTGGGTATTTGAATATCAGGAAAAAGTTGGATCAGATCTGGAATTAATTTATTTTGTGGGAACTCCAGATATAATGCTGCAGTTAAGTTTTCGTCAAAAAAATATGGACCAATAATTGTATTTCTCACAATACCAGCCCATACGTTGATTTTTTGTGGCCTTTGCGTGTGGCATTCTTGCATCCAGTGTGGATTTTCATCAGACCAATAACGGGTGTTTTGTCGGTTAACATGCCCGTTCAAATAAAACGTTGCCTCGTCCGAAAATAAAACGTTTTCAATGAAATTGATACTTTGGTTTATCATATACTCGCAGAATTCACTTCTTCGGTCAGTCGTCTTCAGCTAATTCATGGATAAGTCGTAGTTTATAAGGATGGTATTTCACCTTTTTAAAAATGTTTGATACTGCAGACTTCCCAATACCAAAATCCCTAGATAATCCTCGCACGGTACAGTGTGGATTTTCTACTGTCGATAAAATTATGTCTTGTTGAATATTTTCATTAATTTTTGGTCTATCTTGCTTTGCTGCATCCCTCACACGTCCTAATTCTCTGTATTTTCGCTCTATTCTGCTTACCGTAGATTGTGAAATAGGTTCACGATATGGGTGCATATCATGAAATAATCTGCATACCTCTTGTTGAGTCCGCATCCTGTCGTCAATACCAATCATCATTAATATTTCAATCCTCTCGCTTTCGGTTAAAGGCATTTTGGAAAAAAAGTTACAAAATATGATAGGATAAATTGCTTAGATAATTTTCACGTAAACGTACCTTCTTTTTAAAGCGTTAATAATACAGAAATGTACTTTAATGTTTCTGACAGTTTTTAACGTCAAAATGAAAAAAATGGAAAAAAAAACTTATAAACAATAAAAATATACGGCTTGGAGCACTAATAAAATCTGTTACATACAGTGTTAAAAATTATACGTGGTGTCTTTTAATAGTTTAGCAAAGTAGTTCTAGAACAACATGTATTTTCATTTAATGTGTGTATTACGTTTATTCTTTATTATTTTGTAAGTAACTTGAAATTTTTGTATTTTTGCCACCCTATATCAATCTGAAGCAATGTGTTATACATTTTTGGAATCAGCTCATCAAAGGAAATCTGGAAAAAAATTGGGTGGTCTATTTAAAAAAAATGATGATGACGTCATCACACGAAGTTGGATCACCCTGTATATTAGATTATAATTTGAAAAAACAGTAAATTAAAATCAAAAATCGACCTGTTTCGGGAATTTCTAATATTAGTGTTTATTTAGCTAATAATGAATTTATGCGTTACTTTATGGACGCACTGTATAAATAGGTGTAGACAGGAATTGGAAAGGTACATTGAAGGTAACGTACAGCGATGAGGTGTGAGAGAAAAGAAGTGGAACAATTTATGTAAACGAGCGTAGGATTGAAGAAGATCTACATAAGCCTGGAAGAGTGGACTGGAGGACTCAACTCCAAACCTACCGACACCGTTATGTAGAAGTCTTCGGATTAACACATCAACATCGATGTATTAAGCACGGTGAAGCAGTACAGTAACTAGGCAATTAAACAGTAACAGGCAATTAAATATTGCTATGCATATTTTGGAAGGACTTAAATAACTAATGACTAGGTAAAAGTGATACCTAGTCAAATATTAATTTAACTTTGTACAACATAAGTAATTAGTGAAGCAATAAAAATGAGTAGGTAACATTTTGATGTTACATAACACATGACGTTATAATATCTTGTTCACAACTTGTTTTAGACTACTACTACTACTACTACAGCTACTATATTATTGCTATATTTTGTTACACATTGCTTAAAAATGGCAACACCCACAAGGAAGGTCAAACGTTCGATCTTCAAAACAAATAAATAGTAAATACAAATATTTAATAAAATAAACTGGTTGTAAAACAAACAGAAAATAAAATAAACACACAAATAGTGGACCTCTATATATATTTGCAACCACAACCTTGTAATGGTTGGAAAAAGAGTCTCAAAATATGTAGAAATGGTGGATAATTTTCTCTATCTTCACTGATTAACTATATCATTCTACAATTTAGGAAGCTTTAAAAATTAATACATTTATCTGAAAATAAATGATATTTATTGATTGGGTTATAAATTTGCAAATATGAATTATTTATGATTATATAGATTTAATAATATGAGATACAAGTCTTAATATATTACGGTTATTACAAACATGAAAACTGATAAAAAAAAATGTTCCTCAATATTGTCTAGATGAACAGGTATTTTAAACCTAAGTATACATACAATACAGTGTAGCCCAAAAGGTAACTGGTAAAAATACACTTTATTTTAATAGAATGCTGTTAAAACAATCTCAACAACATAGTATAAAAAATTCTGTCTGGGTAAATAACAAACTTGGCAAAAAAACAAAATTGTTACATTGACGATTGTGTATCTGTCAAAATATCACTATTTTTAGTTTCTATTCATTCCTAAATTTGGCCCTAAAACTTCAGATTTTTATTCTTAAAAAAATTAAGAAACGTATTTTATGTTATTTTTCTACTAAAATAAAATTTTCAATATTTGCCTGGAAATAAAGAAGCTTTATATCAAATAGATATTAAAAGATGAAGTTTGAATTATCGTAAACTCAATTATTTTCATAAACAAAAGATACCGTTTATATTGTACAAATTCTGGTAAGACAAACAAGTTTATGTAATCTGTAGAGAAAATATTTGTCCACTCTTCTAAATGGAAAAAATATCGATCGTTCTATAATTTTAAATAAAATTCTTCTATTACTCGCGTATAGGCAGCCGAACTTACAGATAAATTCCATTCTGGCAAAGTACAGAATTGAAATAATTATTGCTTATCAATATATGTAATTATTGACCTATGCATACGGTCTTAACAACGGAAAACTTTTACTGCAATAATTTTCCATCACTTTAGATTATATCGTGTATACAAATGGTCGCTAATAGAGAAGTTTTCAATTTATCAATTGAACATATTCTGATCAATATAATTAAATTTAAAATGAATAAATTGACATTTAATATTTCTTTTTCGTTTTAATAAAGCAATCCTGGTGTGTATTAAAGCTGATTATCACTCCAATCGAATATGTATCCATATCATCCCTATGTTCCAAGCTAATAATATGTATAATATGGCAATTTCTTCGTTTAGTAAATTCAGACTTTCACTTAAAGCGAATTTCATTTCCCTAAAAATCATTCTGCTTTGATTACGTGGAGTGTCAAAGCTGTCAAAGTATACAAATACAATGTATGGTTGCCGCCAGTTGCCGCTAATACATGGCTAATACTATCGAAAAACGTCAAATGTAAAGATAAAGTAGCTGTTAAAGTTATTTTCTACCTTCATTTACAGCCGTAATGAATCATTTTCAGACATGATGGACAAAAACTATAGAGCTGTTTGACTAGTCTGTTCAGGAAATAAAATTTTATGTTGTTCATTGCAGATTTTTATTTTTTATTTATCTCCAAAGAAAGAATTCTTACACAAATTAATATGGCAGAATCTCATATTTCCAGCACATACAAAAATTCAATTTGGGCTGGGAGTCTGTTCAGAATTTCTGGTCTGTTTTTTTTTTTTTTTTAGTAAGGTACTGGGTGTATTGCAGTAGTTTATTGATGACAAATTAACATATTTGCTCCACGGGCTATCGCTATGTGGCAAACCTGGCTTTCAAAATAAAATCGCATTTTTAATAATGTCTGGTAAATAACTATGTTGCAATCAACAGTGTATATCCATCAGTTACATGTACGCTTGATTCATACATTTTAGAAATTTTGTCCTTTTGACGATAGTTACATCTGAATTGCTCGTCTTTAATTTAGAATTTATACTAGATTAATCACATGCACTTTTTGAACTATACACGTTTTGATACTTAACCCATTCCTGTATTTCAAGTAATTGACAGTAAACTGAATATGTCTAATTAGGAAATTAATTTATTAGAGTTGGCAGTTCACATTACAAGAACGATAATGTAACACTTTCTATAACTATAATCACTGCGGTATTGTAAATTTACACACAATCAGTTAGTAAAGTGAACATTTCAAAGTATCAAAACGGTTAGATAATGCGTTAAGAGTATTACATTTCTGAAAATTTGCGATAGTACCTCGGCGGAAAGATTCATTCAGATAATCAATCACTTTCAAACTCCTGCATTATTGCACCAGAATAGAAAAACCCAATTTATAGAAGTTTTAGGGAATACACACCAATGCCTACTAAATCTGTCACAATTAAAGCATAATATATACAGTGTGAGCAACCGAATGTGACCACCACGTGACCTCAAATTTTAAGATGGCAACATTGTTAAATTGGTAGTACCGGGCTTTCAATAAATACCGAAACCCACGTGACCTCTTTTAGATGCAACCCATTTAACAGCATATATACATATTTTTAAAAATAAAAATCCTCCAGAAATTTTTATTTACATACATATATTGACAATTAAAATTTTACAGGTTAGGTTTATATTGTAAATAATCAGAACTAAGCAACGACTGAACGACACAAACAGACGTATAAAAACTGTTAAATCAAATATCGACTAGCAACTCAGGTTAGACCGGTTAGATAGCTTAGAGATAGTTTTTGTTTTACCAACATATTATTTACGTCATCTTACGTCAGAGATCACGTGGGTTTCGATTCTTATTGAAAACTCTGTATAAGATATGCCATATTACTGATGTCAGATAGTTTTATAACTCAACCTTAAAACAAGAGATGTGTCGTTCAGTAGTAGAATAGGTAATAGAGTGCTCTATTGGAAGAAAAATCTAAACAGTAGCAGATTTCTTTTGCTTCGGGATGCAATCACAATCAGATAATAACCAACAAAGCTGGAATATGTTTGCAACAATCCTTAGTCACATAAAGAAAACTACTAATTTTATTAAGTATCTCTCTCTCCATTTTTACACATGTTTACTGATATTTTACAACAAATTCATACATGTAGTACAATTATTTAAATGATTACACGAATAAATAATATCAGCTTATTTTCAGGCTGTAGCGTAGAATTTTGTAATACGTATAAAAATTTAAATAATTACATTTAAAGGTATGTACAGAAGATAATTATATGAAATATAAAAGATATATATTATATATTCGACGCATGCGCCATAAATTCATACAGAAAATGCGTTTACAAAATTGCGCCAAATACGAAACAGACTGGCATGTTGTTCAACAATGACAAGATGATTATTACCTTCCGAGGGCTGTTGATAACGTTTACGTACCAATTTCGTAGGTTTCTTTGTTAAGAAATTTCCATCCCGCTGGCTGGTGATTATTCTGAATAGAATCGGCCATTTCACAGAGCAACTACGGTAAGTAATTCGATAATTACAGGCGCTGTAAACTAACGCATGTATATGTGAGTCGTCGAAGAAAATATTTCGTACCGACCTTCGGAATAACTTGCCGCGATAACCTTTACACGCGATGATTTAAGATTTTAAATTCCCTTTTTGTAGATTACAATGATGTTGAGCAACGTAAAATCACATAAAGTTAGGTTATGGTTAACTAAATGAATCGATATGCCACTGTAATACGTTAGTTAAGCGTTAATTATTTACAAAAGTAATAGCAAAAATCGTCAATATCTGTCGAATGTATGTATACAGGTTAAGCTGAATACATATTATGGATAAGCTAATACTTTAGGAAACATACAATTGTGTACAATATGTTAGAACTCTAATTACACCATCCATTCGATATTATCTGATAATATTTGTTGACATACGTACGGCATGGTAATGGGAGCTTAATAAATATTTGTAATATTATAAATATATATCAAACACAGCATAGTAACAATGGCTGATATTGATTAGGAACTACATATTAGAAATAAAACGACTGCGCAAATCATTTGACTATTAAAGGTGCGCACATTCATGTAAATAAATCAAAGAATTTGTAATAATCTTCACCATAAAGGAATATCTCAAATTACATAAGTCATATTACAAGGGTCATCCGATAAAAAATATACGTAATATGATCATACCTCCTAAAACTGGTAAAATGCGTCAATTTTGAGTTAGTATTTGGTGTTTTGTTGGCGAAATAGTGCTTTCATAATTTAGCTTTTATTCACAAGAGATTCCCAGTTGTCGCAGGCTTGTTCTACATTGCTCCAAAGTTTCAGCGTTCTATCATGCACACTATACGAAATAATCGAGAAAACCATCTATAGGAAGTTAGCCTCCTCTTTTCAAAATTTTGGCAGTGTTTTTCTGATTGTTTTAGCGTTGTTCTAAATTGTTACAACGATTCAGCGTTCTATCTTTATAGCAAATTTGACAATAGCAAAATTTCAACTATGTGAAGTTAGTTAGTCGTTCCGCCTCATCCCCTGTCACCCACTTTTCGAAATTTTATTTCAGATTGTTCGTGGAAAAATTTCGCTACGTCTCAACATAATGAAATAATGGGGAACAAGGTAGCTTTATACAAGTGGAGATGTATCTGCTATTGTCATTATAAAATCCACTTCTACCATAGGTATGAATCTTTATTACTGGGTTTTTCACTGATTGTTGTTAGATCTGACGTACACCGAGATAGTTAAGTTAAATGATATCGAACGTTTTCACGGCCTGAATCTCTATTATGAAACTTTTAAATTTTGGCAATACAAAAATTAAAGAGAAATAGAAAAATAATAAAAGTAAAAATAAAGGGGAAGAAGAACCTTAAAAGGTTTTTACTGTTTTTGATAAGTCGAGTTCCAACACCTTCTGATAAAACAATCGTTAACAATTTATTATGGAGTATCTAACTCCACTGCAAAATGTGTTGAAATTATTGAATTTAATTTTAGTTTTAATTTTATTCAATTGTGAATAAGTGCGGAAAATTGCAATGAGAAAGTCAGTCATTTATTGTGTAATGTAGAATTTTGAAAATTCACAAATTCAAAAAGGATTTACATTTTTCTCCATTCAATCGTCACAAGAGCTACAGAAAAATGACCGTTGGAGAGAAGAATTACTGATGGTGACTGTCAACGGAACGAGCTTGTAGCAGGACGGTGCTATATTATGCACATCTTGTGGTATGATGAAAATTTGACAAGGTTTTTTTTAGGCCGCATGATAAAAAAATGGTATCGACTGGTCCCCACGAGTCGTTGATTTGACATCTTTCGATTTCTACTGCACGAAGCAAAATGTGTAACGATCCAATCACAGCCTTGTTACTAAAGGAAAGGAAACTGCTGAAATAACGTGCAAAATTTTTATGGAAAATGTGTTTAATGGAGTTTTTTCCTTGTGTCACAGCTACAAGTGGCTGCTTGACCTTGCTTAAATATAAATTATAAAATTGCATTTTATTCAAGTTTCATAAAGTGCATATATGTGTGTATATTAAATACATTTTTGGACCTACTTTTCATAAATTATCTTTGCTAAAGGATTTAATACCACTTGTTTTCAGGATGTCCCTATACATATCTTGATTTAGGCCTTTGCAAGATGATAATTGTAATGCTATTTTTAGATGCAGACGCCACTGACAAACAATGAGGGTTTGCAATATCACCAACATCCGAATACAAAGCCGAAATTACTTACGGTTATTGCTAGCAATAAAGCGTGCAAATTAGAGAGAGATTAGAAGATAATGCCGAGTAGACAGTTTACTCAATTTTCTGCGAGTAGAACTCATTTCGGCTGCCTGAATTTGGCTCGACTTGACTTTTAAGAATAGTATTTTGTTAGTGGTAACCAATGGAAACAACAAACTCCTTTTTCAGAGTAATTGTTTTCTTTTTATTTTGATGGAATAACGTGATTGAAATACATTTTGAATAAGATTGATAAGAAGTCAGCCATCTTTAAAAACGATAATTACTATAGCTCCCATAAGCGATGGAAAATTTTATTATTAACACAATAAATAAACCTTAGAGCAGTATACTAATGCAAGGTAAGGTGTTGTCTTTTTTCTAAATTAGCCTCAGGCATGTTTTACTAGCAAGGACTATTTTTATTACATATTTGCGCCATATCTAATTACAAAATGAAGGATCATCTGACTATATCTGCGAAACAGAGAGTGGCTTTGTTTAAGTATGTAAAATAATCAGTTTAAGATATTACGTCAATGGTTAAACTGATTTATTTTTTAATTCTTCACTTAGCGTACGCATGTAAACAATTTGTAAAAAAAATCCTACGACATTATAATAATACTTTATACTTTTATGTAATACAAGAGATTATTTATCGTATGCTAATACCGATATTATACACGTGTTAGGATGTATCCAGTTGTATTATATTTATTTATTGTAGATTTTAATTATATAAAAAATGTGAAAAGATTTTTTTGTAAAAAATTAAAGGAATTTTAAAAGTATTTCTTTCTAAAATAATTTCTTTGTATGGAATAACGAATGATGCTTCTGTAAATTTGGTTGCATACCCACCGATATTCTCAGGCGTAAATATTCCCAAGGACTGTAATAAATATAGGTATACGCATTCGTTAGCGTAAAATTCCTCATGATACGAGTTAATGAGTCGATTATTTAATTAAAAACATTAACACCTGATTTGTATTAAATTTGTTTGAGCCTGATTTACGGAGTTTTTTTCCATATTGATAATTAAAAAATGTCTAAGGTAATTCTCATACGTCTTATAATTCATTGAAATTAGTGACTACTATTGATGCTATTGATTTTCGCCTACGACATTTATGACTGCGTGGACGGAGTTATCTTATTATTAATTTTTATTTTTATTGCTATATGTTTATAAAATAAGGATTAACACTCACTCGTATAGTCAGAAATATGAATGGAAGTAATTGCTATTTATATTATTTGTTAAGCTACATATATACAGGAAATCATTCGGATGTGAAATCAAACTATTTTGAAAGTATATCTACTGAATTATATATAGTAAGGTATTATATTTAGATTCAGGTGTCTTTGTGGGTTTTAAAACGTCAATCATTTTTTTTTTGCAACAAGTAATCTGGCCTTTACATTTCAAACAAACTTTATTTCGGAGTTTAGGGCTTTCACTCTTACAAAATTGTCAGTTGTTCCTTTGTTGTACTCTTGATTCATTTTGACACACGATATGCTTCCACCATTTTGCCTGGTTTATTACTTTTTCAATTGTGTTCAGTTGCCGAAAATCTTGAAATAAATTTTAATGCAGTAGGTAGGTATATGTATATTGAAAAAGGAATTATATTGATATAGTATCTTTGAAAAAGAAGTTTAGTGGCCAATGCACTTATCATCACATGATTATTTTATATTATTACTATCTTAGTAGGTCAATGCCACTATCACGATATCAGTGCATAAGCGTGAGTAGACATCCTAAAACTTTGTTATGAACTGCTTTTACGTTTGTATTACTGTAATATTATCGTTTAATCTGGCATTCCTCAGGAGTCTGTTTTTGGCCCAGTACTCTATACAGCATATCATCTTTTTGCCAATGACACTTTATTATATTATTTCTTTTCCTATAGCGATGTGCAGTCATTAAACCAAGTGCCATTTAAGTACGTTCGTAGAGGTGGCTAAGAAACATTTTTTAAAGATAAATGCTACTAAATCTGCAGCGGTGAAGTGCAGTGATTGTTTGAAGTCAAATTTTCATTTTAGAGAGAATTTTTAAAAATTTAGCAAAACACATAGACTGCTCTGCTTCCAATATATACTAAAAAATATTGTCAGTGATCTTCTTGTCTAGTTTGATTTTAATTATTGGGATGTGGTTTATTGTTCGCGTGTATGAGCTGTTTACATTGAAAGAATGCAGTACAGAAAGCTCGCTTGTGTTTTATGTATTTTTGGTATATGAGCATATGTGTCACGTCATTGATTGGGTTGGTTAGCAGAATATTCCGCAACGTCATACGATGCATGCGGTAAATCAATATTCTAAAGTCAAAATCACTAACACGTTACCTTACCTGGTAGAATAAATTTAATGTAGAAGTGATATTCATAATGTTAGACATAAGAAATCTATAAAAATATCGTGATATAGAAATATCTGCAGCATCAAAATCTATATGGAACTGAATCCTAGAAACGAATAGGTTTTTGATTATGAGCAATGGAAAAGGCTTAGTGATGTGTTGGTTTATTCGATGGCTTTCTAAATACACATATCTTTTTATGATTCTTAAAAAGACGCTTTGGGAACTGTCGATATGAAATATGGTTGCAATTGGACGGTGTTTCTGCGCATTTTTCAATTGACGGTAAAAGTTACCCCCAGCAACTGGATATGAAGGGGCGAGGGACATAGCGACATAGAGTCGAAAAGTACAAACAGTATTTTTCTTATAACATCAAGTGTCTTAATGGTACCCCCATTTGACGGCTGCCAAATTGCTAATGGAGTTTTTGTTTGGCAAGCAGACCTTTTTCATTCATTGAAGGTTGTGTGTTATTACTCTTGTTTGTAATTATTATGCGTTGTAGCATGTTATAAATTAAATATGTATTAAAAGGTTATTATAATAGCCGTAAACAGAACATATCACGCAAACAAGAAAATGCTCAGAAGCACACACCTTAGTAAGAAGACCAAGATAAGAATGTACGAAACATTGATAAGACCAGTAATGATGTACGCTGCGGAAACTATAACGATGACACAACGGGACGAAGAAGACTTAATTAACGAATACTGGAAAGAAAAATATTAAGAACAATACTGGGACCAGTGAAGGTGGCGCAGGATGAATTTAGGACAAGAATGAATCACGAACTCAAACAGGAAATAGGAGAAGACATTGTACAAAGAATTAAGAAACAGAGAATAAAATGGCCTGGTCATGTCTGGAGAGCAGGAGAAGAAGCACATATAAGAACATTAATGACATGGAGAACTAGTGGTTTAAGAAGAAGGGGGCGACCTAGATCAAAGTGGATGGAAGAGGTAGTTAGGGACCTAGAAGAAAAAGGCGTTAGAAATTGGCAGAGAAAGGCGATGGACAGAAGATTATGGAGGACAATTAGCCTGATGCTTTAGAATTATAAATGGGGATTGATCCACCTCGCACACAGGATCCAGAGATCTTCGAAAGAAGAGGCACAACTCCTTGTGGAGTGTACAGCCATTATATATATATTAAAAGGTTATTAGACACACTTAGTGAAAACACTCCTACAATATATCCAACTACAAAATTAACCTGACCAATAAGCCAATAATGTAGTAAACGTGTTGATCGAATGCCCTAGCCCAAAGCCACCGTTTCTGTCATGATAGCTGTAAACCTTTCAAAGGAACTCTTATCAACATATACCTACAGTGTATCAATTTATGCATTTATAACCTACGGTAATGGAAAGGCATTCTTCAAGAAAAGCTTCATTTAAGGATTAGTTCGAAACTGTCTCTTGCTATATTTCCAAACTTATACCGGAAAAAAAGTGATCTTTAAAGATAGTTTTTCAAGTAACTTTTCTGTCCGAGTCTTAAAGTAATATCCACGTTCTACTATTGCAAGCAAACTTCTGTCATATGTTACTGTAAAATATACTTTGAATTACAACAAGTTAATATTGTCTAATCTTCTTTTAATGTGATATTAGGTACAAGTTACTTTATAGTGCATCAGAAAAAAATCCAGGACAAAACGAACACGTTCTGACATTTTATAATTTGCTCTTGTGTAAAAAGAGGATTTGTTGTGGGGCAAAACTAATGAAAAAATTACAGGTAGTACCTGGCAAAACTGTGAAAGAATCTAAGTTGGAAAATTACCCTTGAAGTAGTTCTATAACTTGGATGCCTCTTGCAATTATTATTACCTATTACTTGCTTATCTGTTGTTCAATGTGTATAGACGCGATACACACTTTTTTTAAATGTCATTAAACTGAGTTAGCATGAGTTCGTCATATATTCGTTTTAAGAAGTTTGTCCGCAAAAGCTAAAACTCAACCTTCAAATGATAGTTTTTTTTCTAATAAGATTCTGTCGGCGTCACTTAAGTAAATATTCATGGCTGTCAATAATAACACTGCCTGCTATTACTAGATTTATCCGAGCATACGAGTATACTCGTAATAGAGTATACTCGACGAGTATACTCTATTACGAGTATACTCGTAATACTGAAAAGTATTATGGGTAAAATTCAAAATACTTTTTATAAGCGGTGGCTATGGATTACGTATATTTGAAAAACGTATGGCTTACCTTAATATGTATGTACTTATGTAGCTGTCAAATGTGATTAATTTTAAATGTCAGAATTCTGGTTAGCTGAAATGTTGTATTATCGTTGGTAGTAACCACTTATTACATTGAATTAGAAAAATGGTATTTACGTGATTAACCGATTTTTAAAACCGCATGGCTTAACTTAAGACTGTCAGACGAGCAAGTAAAGCAGTCGAAGTCGTTGGGTCAGTGACAGTCAGTGAGTTGACAACTGCGATTAATTTTAAAATCAAATGTATTAGTAAATAATAAATATTCTTTCTACCTCTGCCACACACTGCCACTACCTTTCTTTCGTTAAACACTTCCAGTACCTCGAAATCTATTTACCAGATAACGAATGTTATAAAATACGGCTTCATCGATTATTACTTCTGGATATTTCAAACGAAATTCTTGTAGACATGGTTGACTTCTATACTTCCTTTCACCATTTTCGATATCTCCATTTGAAAGTATGACTCAATAATGAATGCCTTTTGTTGATTAGTAAACACCATTTTTCTAATTCAATGTAATAAGTTACTGCCAACGACAATTTAACATCGAAGCTAATGAAGCTAATCAACATTCTGACATTTAAAATTACTTACATTTGACAGTTTAAGTAAATGATATAAGCTAAGCCATACGTTTTTCAAATATACATAGCCACCGCTTATAAAAAGTATTTTGAATCATATTACACTAAAGTGCATATTTGATGGTTTACTTCTTTTTTATTGCTAATTATAAATGAGACTCCTGCAGTTACTTACATACATACATACATGAATACTGTAAACGCACCCTATCATGACGTAAATTAGATATGAAACAAATCAAACGTATCATAACATCATTCATACCAAACATAAATCTATATTTAATTTGGTAATTATGCGCGCTTATAATTTATAACGTCCTCGTAATACGGCAAGTAAACGTTTCATACTTTTATTTATTTTGTCGTTTTTATAACAGACACGTCCTTGACACTAAATCAAAAATATTTTTATTTTTGTGTTTAAGTTAGGTCACAGACTCCGTATTAGCGATAATAATAGTAATTAATTGTAGAAGATTGCGGCTAATCTTAATTTTCCAAAAAATAAGTGATTTACTTTTATTTCAGACAATTTCTTAATGCTGTTGCAATTTAGACAAACCTTCGTAACTAATGGTGGAACATAAATACAAATATAAACCGTCATAAGAAGAGGAAATATGTATAATTGAATTCAATGTAATTGCACATACTAGAAAACACTATATGTATACTTTATATTCACTGTGAATAAAACCATTTTGCAGTAGTAAGTAAATATACTGACGTGTTTTTATGTACACATATTACAGACATGCCAAATTCGTATTTAGAATATTCTGGCAGTGCACTTGCACTTTGTCAAATCCAAAAACTGCTATAAACCTGGTTTGAAGAGAGAAATGCCGTCTTACACATATTTCCACTACTTTAATTATAAAATCTGTTGAAATATAATGGTACGGCCGTACTTTATTTAATAGGACCGTTGCAATATTGATAAAACGTACAAAATTATGTTAAGTTTTGTGTTAGGGAAAATAATTCTTAGATGTACGAAAGATGCTACATCTCGTGAAAGAATTAGGTACTCGTTAAAAAATATAAATTCATTTGCACAAGTTTATTTGGGTGTACTTATTATGCAGTTTATAGTTCAGGGCAGAGATAAGGACGGTGCAACGAGTTAGAAATATACAGGAAAGGCATACGAAATGTATTTTGTTGACCAAAGTGGTAACTAAATATGGGCGCCGCAATACATAGGCGTTCCTAATTGTCTTGTACACGAAACTTCCGTATTAACAATTAAAGTAATACTTGCCTCCTTTTATAATATTAATTATACAAAGCTTTAAGTTTTCATTAAAATGTTTTAATGAAAACTTTTTTAAAGTGGATTAACGTATGTATAATTTACGCAATCCAAGTGTTGGCCAGTAGGAAATATCAACCAACATTCGTTAAAAAGAAATACTGCTGCGCCACTGGATACATGGAGTACACAACACAATACCAGCTGTTTGACATATAATAGAATCGATGAGAAAATATTGTCTTGTCTCAAGTAAATTTACAAAAAAATATGTAATATAATTGCTATGATTCACATATAAATCCATTTCGCTTATATTCTACCAGAAAATAACAATCCACCATATTGCAATAACTGACCTGACACAATGTGGTTACTTCCGTCTAAAAAATTGATATACCCCCACCACTTTACTCTACTACACACTACACTACTACTACTCCTGTTAATTCTTTACTCGTAGGGAAGGTGGGCGTTACCTCTTTCAAAGAGATATGTCACGATTATGCACGCCATCTGTTACGAGTGTGCAGAATGATTATTGCAATTTCTGTGCTTACAGGCTCCTTTCGTATATACCTACCTGAATTGGGAAATTTGAAATATGTACTATTATTACTATACTTATGTTTAATTTCTATATAAGTAGTAACCCAAATTTTACACGCAAAATTATTCATACATTGATCTGTTTGAAATATGTAATTGTGCCGAGTTAAATTGTACCTGGATTCATTTCAGATAAATTAACCGATAAAGCAACATAATACTAAATGACGTAGTTATAGCATGTGAAAGTAAATAATTATTATTGCTACAATTTCAAAATATTTAGTGATAGCAAAAACGGAATATGAACCATATGATTTTGCTCTGTAGTTCGTCAAAAAGAAAAAATTGTTATTTAGCTCAGAATTTTGGTCTCTTTTTGAAATAAAAAGTAGAATAAAATCAAATTAGACAAGGTAAACATCACGTATATTTTTGATATTTTAGATTCATTTTTTGTCAAGATTTTTTTATTTCAATTAGATCATTATACAAGGTGAGGAGATAATAATTCAATAAGAACTGAAAATGTTAAGAATGCTGCTTTGACAAGGCTTTGGCAGATAGTGGATTGAGAAATTCCTAATCCGCAGCTGCAACTTGATTAATAATGTGCGGATACCGGATTTCATTATTTTCTCCAGCGATTGTTTTTCGGCGATTACGTTTTCTTGGCTGTACAGTTCCTACGCTAGAGAACTGTTAAACACTCGGTAAAAAGAAGCGCGCGATTGCACCTTGTCGAGAAAACGTTGTGAGTAAAGGGGATCAAGTTCGGCACCATGAGCCTCCTACATTATAACAAATCTGATTAATTTTTTTTTTTGATTTCATGCAGTGTTTTAGAGATAGTCCGTTGTCTCAAGATAAAAAACGGATCAAACTGTCTAACACTGTATATAGTAATCTGCTTGGTACGAATTGTAGTAACTCAAAATTACGTAATGGCTGGTATTTTTCAAGCGTGACAAATCTCGTTTAAACATGTGTAATACAGTTTCGAAATATAATTATTACCTTTGAGGAAATGTGGTACAATTACCCAATTCTAGGCAATTCAGATAAACACTTGCAGAAGAAATTAAAGTAAAAATGAAACCAGGTCACCGTCTGGCGAACCAATAATTGTACTTAAAGTTTGGCAAGTTTTTGGCAAAAACTAGAAACTGGAACTAAATATACGTAAATAAAGATAAAGAAAACTGCATATCTGATGTTTCGCCATTAATATGAGTGGCTTCTTCAGGAATGAAAAGTAGCTAAGGGAAGCGAGAGATCACGGAAATTCGATGGGTTAACCATGCTAGAAGTGAAAATCTTTTGACCTTCCTTTTCATAGTGAATTTGATGTCAGGGCGTTGATTGTTAAAAAAAAAGTTGGGAGGGCGTTTCTACTGTGAGACCAGATAACGAAAGTATAATGAAAATATCTCAACCATGTCTTCAGGTTTCAGATCTGCATATTCTAAAGCTACAGTTTCAAATGCCTCTATGAAAATATTAGCTACAACCGGAGAAAGGGGAGAACTCATAGTAGGTCCAGATGTTTTTTCGTAGCATTGTTATTAGAAACTAAACTACGTGGAAGTGAGCCATTTCTGGAATAACTTGGTTAGATCTGGGGACTGACCGTCTGGTTTAGTAATTGGTGGAATGGAATATAGCGACGGAATCGTTAACATATTATAGAATATGTAAATATACAGAGTTCCACTCGAAATGTAAAATCAGAAAAAATTGGCGGATTGCTTAATCTTTATTGTCCGCGCAAAACAGGTTCAGAATTGTATTCAGAAAGAGATGCCAAAACTTTTCACCGAAAAAGTGACGCATGTTTGGAACGTAAACCATTTACTGCTACAGTCTAGACTTGGAGATTTTGGAATTTTACTAATTATACTGTTACGTCACTTATCTGGGCAAAAATTAAAAAAAAATGGCAGTTAATGAGTTAAAAATCCGGAAATCTAGTCTTTAAGATGATGATCGAGCTTGAAAGGCAGTACAGGTACCATTTTGATCACCATTTATTGCGCTGATGATGTAGGTAGTCAATTTTTTAGAGGGGAAGTAACGGCTGTCACTACGTTAACCAAACAGGGTTAAGAAATTAAGAAGATCCTAATATAATGGGGTTCGCAGCCAAGGTTGTGGATTCTCAAAGAGAAATAAGACTCATTTATCTTATCCTTAAGCTTTCGAATTTTATTGAGAATACACAACCTTGGCTGCGAACCCCATTATATTAGGATCTTCTTAACCCTGTTTGGTAGTCAATTTTGACAGGTCGAAAACGATAAAACTGTCAAAACGTGCTTTAATGTACTTATATAAATTTTATCTTTAAAATATTCTATTATGAAAATGTATTTACATGTACACCTACAGACTTCTATTTCTCACACCAAACGTGGAAATGAAAGATGGTTTTAATTTTAGTTTTTCACATATTTGAATAATTTATGGCAATTCCAGTTTACAGTTCCCGTTTTATTTTTTCTTATGCAACACAATGATCATACGTCTACTTGTCAAGAATATTCTTAGAATTTTATCATTGTCACTTCCATGATAATAATACCTAATATTAAAGTTTTGTCGGCAGAGTTTCAAACCAAAACATTAAGAATGACGAATCGTTCAAGAGAGATCAGAGATCCATCATTTAGGTAGAAAATTTTCTTCGGTTGAACTGCAATTCCACTTTTTCTACAATAAATCACTCCACATAGATTTCATTTACGCAATATACTATGGACCAAATATATTTAGCTAAAATTAGTCCGTTACATGTCAATATTTACGATTTTATTTACCGTAAATTAGATTTGTTTCTTGTTTTCCAACTTCAAGATTTCTATGTTAAGACGCATTAAGTCACAGTAAGCATTGAGAAAACAGAATTATTTGCGGTGTCACGATTCCTCGTAGTAACCTTGACAGTGCGTGCCATTTTGATACAAAGCTGTATTTTCCGCTTTATTATTCGAGAAATCTCAGTTAATAGCGACAATATTATGGCAAAAACGTACGCAATTATCTAGTCAACCGCGTGCTCACGAATAGGAACCTAATTTCATTGAAATTATCTCTTTTTAATCCAACTTAGCCTTGATGTCGATAGTTTGCTGAACAAATTTATAGTAATTTTATATTATTTACAATTAGACTGATTACACCACGCGAAATAATTTCCGCCAAAAAAGCATGAAGTAACTCATCGAAGTTAATCGAAGCGTGATAAATGCAAATAGTACGACGTTCTCTATGTATGCATGTGTGTGAATGTAATCGGCGTGTAATAAAGCCAATCCCCCTAGTTTACATTAGTTTATAAACAATGTTACTCATAACATCACATGATTTCTTCAGTGTTCCTTTTACGTTGATTAGATAGAAATGTAATCTTTATACAATTAGATAATTATTTATCGAAAGAAATTAGTAAATAAACACGACCTTCTTTGTTTTATGTGCGTTTTACGTCTGTACTTAATTTTATAATCTTATCGTAAATTCTTATTAGAGCAGTATTAAGTAATGGATAATATTCGGATATTAATAAAAGTAATACAAGTATATAGTTGCGTAAATATATGTATGCATACGGAAAAATCTTTTTTTTTTGAACGTTAAAGCTTCTAACTTGAGACTTTATCTATGTAGTGTGAATCGCTTGCTGAACTGTCAATTACTTCCCTATCTTGATGAAACCACTCTTATCTTCCTCCTAGATTGATTAAATTGCCCAAGAAAATATCAAGATGGCTAGTTTAAGAGGTATGTAGTCTTCACGTTCATCAAACATCTTAAGGTTTTGAGTATTCCCTAAACTCATTTTTAGTTTTTGAGTTGCAAATTGTCAAAATTTAGATACTATTTCCTCAATTTTTTTATTGCGTTGGCATGACTGAATGTGTGTACCTATCTTAATGTAATACGACGATGCACCTAATTAATGAGTTGAAACACACAGTTTTCCAGTTAAGCATCTTCTAGAAAACTGTCAATGCTCCCTAAAACTCATGGCAGATGAATAGGAAAGTTTTCCCAAGAGTACCTATCAGCCGATTAAAAAAATGATATGACTAACGTGCTCTTCATAAAAAGAACGTAGGTACTCACAACACATAATCTCAACAGTGGATTTATCAAAACAGTAGAAAAACACGTACAGTGGAGACTTGCTAATCCCAATTAATTCAAACATAGACGACTTGGATTATTGGAAAATTCAGATTACTGAGTCATCATTAAAGAATGCGTTTTATACTGCTCTGTTCGCATCAGCCTACGGTCCTCTTTCACCGCGACCTTCCCGGCGCGTCGTCATCTCCATCAATACATTCGTAAGTTGTTTTTCGTACTGCTGATGATTCTCAGACGAAGTTTGATGCAACATGTTTCTGATTTCAGTGAGTTCTTGCTGGTTGCCTTCAGAAAGTAGCTTTTTCTTCACTGCAATTAATGGAAGATTATCATCTTCAGATGATTATTAGGCGAATAAGAACATTTGCAGGATTTATTTATTGCATCAGTTGACACGTTCCCCCTAAGAACGAGAGAGAAGAAAGTCTGCATCCAACGTTTGAAATGTCATCGACAGCTAGAATGAGCACCAAGACTTTTTCGATAATAAAGTTTTGTTATCTGTATGGGATTCGGATTGCAAGATACCCAATGTTAGAGGACAATATTTCAATTTTCTTTAGATTATAAGGGAATTCGGATTTATGAGGGTACGGATTAGCGAGTCACCACTGTAGATTGAAGTAAGCTTACGTAACAAGCATTTAAATATAAATATATTATATTTTTATGTTTAAATATTTTTTAAGTATAATACAAACATGTCAATTTCTTGAACACCCTGTATATCTACTCAAATAATTAAGTGTGATGTTTGGAATTTCTCGATAAGCTAAAAATTAAACAGTAAATATATTTTTAAAGAAAAATTGGGAATATTGATTCCTCTTACGGACTCCAATCTAGAACACACTGTATATATGAGTGTTATTAGTTACCTACGTTAAATTACATACTTAAAAAAAATATGCTCTAATTGTAGTTTACATCTAACTGCAATGACTACCTTTTGGCACTGCACATAATGAATGAAAATAATAGAAACACAAGATGCATATTTTTATGGACATTTGTTGATATAACATTAACGTCACGTCCCATTGAACTCGCGATATACAAAGTTCAAACTTTTACATACATACATTTATGGTATTACGTAATATTGTGTTCTCAAATAATTAGAACTTAAAAAATATGGTCATTTTGCTCATCAAAAGCTCGTTTAAGCAAATAATATGGAACATTTCAACGTGGTTTTGATTTAAAGAAATTGTTAGATGAACATTGGAAAATTGAATGTTATACAGAGTATTTCAAACCGGTTTCTTATTATTGAGCGATATTTTGCAGTACAATTTTAGGAAAGTTAAAGACGTCGTGCTGGTCAAAAAGTTATGTCAAAAGAAGTAAAAAATCGACATTTTCTTGTAGATCACAACTTGCAATTGTACGAAAGTGTAAGATTACGATAGATACTATTGATACTTAGTAATGAATACATATGGTACATACATACCATGAGCCAAGTTTTAATGTGACTCTATATGAATAAAAGAAGGATAAAATATGACTTATATCAGTTAACAAAATCAATAAATACGCATGCTATTCTGCTGGACAATTGTGTGTTGTGCTATCGCTGTCTAACGCCAAGCACCCGCTACTGGTCTTTATCCTTGTCCAAATAGTAGAAAATGCTATCGTCACATCGATCTTTTCAGTTTCACTCAATTCAACGAAGCCCTCATTCCGTACTACTGCGAGGTGAAGGGGACGAATAGCTGGACATAATTAATATGTAATAAGACGTCGCTGATGGGTATTAGGAGTTGTCTAGTTTTATAACGTTTAGTAAATCTTGATTGCGGTCACTAATTATTATTAAAATGATGCATTATATGCTCAAGAAAAAACTATTTATGGTAAAACAGTATTACGGTCGCAATTCAGCATGAAGTTACAAGCGATCTATTTCCAGTAAATTATCCTAGAACGTCAATTCCTAGCGCGAATACTAATCGCTACACGCACGCTTACAGTTGAAGTCCCGCCCATTTCTAGTCGACCACAACGCAATCCACAGATTGTAAATGATATCCCGGTATGTAGGTACAAAACATTCTGATAAACTATAATTGTTCTCACAGTTAAATTGCTCGTTAGTGAAAATCAGGAAATAATCTTGATTATGCCATCTACATAGATGTAGTAAAATAACTTTTAAAGTATTGAATGGTTTTCATTCTACTTTTTTATACGGATAAATATTTGTACACTTAACATATGTTCCACTCATTCTAATCAAATGGCACGAAATTCATTCAGATATAGATATATTTTTGCAATTTGAGATAAGTTCATTCATTTCATTCAAATTACAATATCAATCGATTGAAATTGACTAGAAAGCATATTCTGAATCTTCATATCAAGATTGTTGATTAGAGAAGATGTATACACAGGAAAAAAGCTTTTGTATTTGTTTAATACCTATCCAACTTTAGAAAGCAAGATTAATCTTTTTTAGCATCTGCACATTTATAATAATATTTTTACTCCAATGTGTGCTAATTTCGCAGTAGTATTTTGTTGCGACCTAGGAAAACTTTCTCTTAAATTCGCATAAAAAAACTGCATAGCAAATATATCGACAACTAGTGAATCAAATATCAACGACCCAGTATTCGCTTTTATAATTCAAGTTTTCTATTGCTATCGATTATTTCAATGTCAAAATATTATTATTATATTGCCATATTTCAACATTAAATTATAGTAGATTTTAGTCCTAGTTAGCATCCGAGTTTATCGTAAATGTTTTAATATAAACGAAGATATAAATTGGTAGTAATATGAAGATGGTAAATCAAAAAAAAATTCATGTAGGTCACGATGTAAAGTGTATAAAGTTAGTACAAACGCAGAACTCCAAAGCGAGTTCAACAATTAAACCGACAGATTGAGTATGCAATGTGTTGGATAACAAAGAAATATGACTGCAAAGAAAATTAAAAATATACAAAGATAGCTTTATATAGATGAGAATATCATAATAAGAAATTGCTGAGAAATAATGACAACAACATGCACAAGACAATGCCGGTGCACTAAATTAAAAATAGTACATACACTCCCGTTCATAAGTTCCATCACACCGTAGGTACATTCATTTAACATTCTCTTGTCAGGATGTCGCTGAATAAATGTACGACCTTTACAATCAAATAATTCAAATTCGGATTCAACAGTCTACAATATGAATATATTCCGCGTAGCTTATTTTGACACAGTTTCAATGTACAATTTTTTATTTTTGGGGACAGATAATTTATCTTTTACTAAATATTACACATATACAGTGTATAACACTTCTATTAGGTACTGCAATGTTGCATTCCAAATTTACTAAAAAGTAGGCAAAGGACTAAATAATCTCCTATTTATTTTGAATGCATTCATCGGCATTTTCTTGTAATTATCCGATTATAACTCCGGTCATTATAAAATTATAAACCGAAATATATGATTTTCATGTTTCAGATGGATTGGATACTACTACCATCAGACTATAACGAGCATTCTACAAATAAATGTAGAAATGTGCATAAATATATTTAAATTAGATTAATGTAATATATTAAACGGAATCAAACTTATGAACGCTCCTGTATACAGGATGTCCGCGATATACAAAGCATCCGTTTAAGGGATGATAGCTACAGCGATTTAGAAACAAAAACATATAATACACCTTGGGTCTATCTGTAAGCGTAAACGAGAAAAAAAAATATTTCTAAAAAACCTTATTTGGTCAAACTGTACAAGAAAACTCATCCATATTGCTTCTTAAATAACCAAAAAAACCATATCAAAAATTTAGGGTTGAAAATAACTGAAAACAACGATGAAAACGAATTATTTGATACTTTGAAATTGAAGCGTGGTGTCATTTGTCTTCCACCATACTGTACACATGCCGTTAGAAGGGCAGATGCAAGCCAAGCATCATCTGTTTATACGACCTTGAACTTGTAATACGTTTTAAAATAAAGGTACCTTTGCGTTTTTTTTAATAATGTTATGACAATAAAATCGATATTATGTTGAAGTTAGAGTGAAAAGAGCGTATTTAATAGCAGCCTCCGATCGGTAAATAAAAATTTAAGTTGAGGGAAAGTCGCATTGAATGAAATCAATGTAATTACTGCAATTATGTTATGGCGCTTTAAGCTCTTTCGTAAAGGCTACTACAAATTTTATTTCTTTTCTTTTATTTGCGATAAATTGGTGGTTCTAAAAACGACCTTTTTGAGAGACAGGAGTAAATGTATTACAGGAAAGGTTCGATGTGTTGCCCATTTTCAAGAACACACGCCTGTAATCGTCGTAAATCTTGCACTAATCAGCTGCCGGTGTAGGTACAGTATGCGTCGAAGTTTGTGACATGAGAAATAATTTTTTTTCTCGTTTACGCTTACAGATAGACCCAAGGTGTATTATATGTTTTTGTTTCTAAATCGTTGTAGCTATCATCCCTTAAAAGCATGCTTTGTATTTCGCGGACACCCTCTATAGATGCTGTTATACTGGGATGAACTATCAACCAAAATAAACATTCTAGTACGAAATAAAACAGCTCATCCTTGATAAGACAACAATTACATAATGTTTATTTGCTTTTTTGGCACAACTTTGTTTTAGAAAAGAAAAATTACAGAAACTATACAATTATGGTACCTACATACATATGTACATAATATGTACACAGTGTGCATAAATGTTTGAAGGTGACAGTTACTGTTAAATTTTGATTAGGTTTGTAACACTACATTTGATTTCAATCGCAAGAATTGTCATTAGCGTCCCACGTGGTATTTTAAGCATAATTATTAAAGTTGTATTGTAAAATCAAACATAATATGCTTTCTTTTGGAAACGTTTATTGGTAATAAACAATACAAGGAAAAGCTAAAACGAAGTCGAAAATTGAACAGAAAACCTATACTAAAACCCACCGAAAATACAGACGTGCGACTATGGCCATAGAGGAATAAACCAACTGACATTCTCAGAGTAGTAAACTTTAAGCACAGATATTGCATACATTTTGACAGACGTCAGCTTCAAACATTTACGGACGCGCGATATATGCCTACACATAGGTAAGGTACACCACTGCTCATATTAAATTGGACGCCTGATATAATTTCATAAATCATAAGATTAATCTACTCGAAAAACTTCTGCAACACCACACTAACACTGACTTGCTAAAATACGTATCTAGTGCTAATAGTGTTAGTGTCAGTGTTAGTGTGATGTTGGAGAAGTTGTTCGCATAGATTCATCTATATATAAGCCATAGTTCCAATTCCAGGTCCAAATTATGATCAAAAAATGCTACAAATGTTCTAGTGTGTATGAACAAAAGAAAATCTAAAATCCTATTTAGTTTTTT